>UCOM01003629.1:0-16584 GCA_900474385.1 Ormyrus pomaceus | reverse complement strand
TTCAAGAATTTTTTTCTCGAAAACCGTGGCGATAAAAAATTCTGAAAAAAATCATATAATCGTATTTTTAGCTAAGGAATAACATACAAAAATTTCAAGTCATTCTGTATGATTTCATGAAATCTGTGAGACTCCTTAAGTTGATTATTATTAACTTCCACACCCGTGTCGAAATGTACTATTTAGTGTTTTAAAAATTGCTTTAAATTTATCAATTTAAAGTATTAAGTAAATAAAATATTGCAGGAATGTCTGACAGACAAGGTCAGATGACAAGTTACCTATTCGGGGTACTACTTTTTACATTTGCGATAAGATACTCCGGCAATTATGGAGTCTTAACACAAATGGTTTCTTTGAATGGTGTAAGTAGATCCATTATATACAACAAGATTTCTGAATAATATAAAAAATTTAATATTTTTTTTTATATATATTCTAGTTAAGCGAAGAACAATACAATAACGTATATTACTCGTTCGATTGGGGCTATGCAGCGGCTCTGTTGCCTACTGCTGTTATTGTGAACAGGTGTAATCCCCGCCTACTCTTGGCCAGTGCTCTCGTTCTTTCCTCAATCTTTCATCTGTTTGTACCTTTGGTAGCTAAACTTGGCTTCGTAGCTGTGATACTTTGCAGAATCGCGACAGGCCTATGTCAAGGATGTATATTGCCATCTACATTCATATTAATGGCACAATGGATACCCCGATCCAACAGAGCCAGATTAGGTAACTATTTGTAAACCGAATAATCAGTTCGTCGGTTAATAATTTGAAATTTTAATTGATAAATAATTTTTATTTCAATTATCCTTCTTACATTAACCACACCACAATGTCAATTAATTTCGAAAAATATTGTATTCCTAATTTTTTAATAACTCATAAAATTTTCGTTTTTGCAGGCGGCATGATACTATTAGCAAACTTATACGCATACGCCCTATTAGACATGATCTTCAAAATTACTGCATCTTTTTTTTATCGAGACTATCTTTTCTACATTTACGGGGGACTCGGCCTTTTCTTTGGCAGTGTATTTTATGCCAGGAGTGTAAATTATTCATTTGATCACGTAGAAGAGACCAGTAATGTCTACACTAATTTTCAGGTAGTATCGATGTTCAAATTGAATATAATATCCTTTTATATTATATTCAAATTACTGATTATTTATTTTAGAAATTAAAAATACCTTGGAAAGGCATATTAACATCTCTACCAGTGTGGGCAATAATTATTGCGCATTGTGCTTGTACTTATGGGAATTTGACATATGAGAGTATCGTACCACAGTACATATTTTTGAAAACTCACAATATTACGAGTAATACTACCATCCCGGTGAGTGATTATATTTCTCTCTTTCACGCATGCACAATCGTATTTACACATTAAAAACGTTCTCACTAAATTGAATTACAGACTGTACCTCTTTATCACAACGTCATTACTTATATCTTAATATTCTTTCTGAACATACTTGTAAGCTGTATTGTGGAACGCTCCACGCGCCAAATAATACCCCGCAAAATCTGCAATTCTATCGGCACACTGGTTCCGGCCGTCATGCTGGTCGTCCTAGTTCTCATCAAGACAAGTTATAATAAACTAATCGGGATTAGCTTGTTTGGAACGTTGTTTCGAGCCTTTGTCTACTTTGGCTATTTCCTCAACGTCTTAGAATTGAGTCCTAACTTTGTAGCAGTTATTGTATCGATCATGGAATTTTTTAGTACTGCAGTTGAAGTCTTGCTACAACCCATCATACTAGGAACTTCAGCAAGATCAAATGTAAATAAAGGCTATTCATTTAAAATAGAAAAGTTTTTTTTTAATATTAGAATATTAAAGATGTTAAGCAATAACTTCCTGTTTGGTCACTAAGATTTGAAAAAACTTACAGCAATAATGTACAATTACATTCTAATAATTTATTTTCAGGGGATTAATGCATTCGCTTGTGCCATGTGCATTGGGGTAGCAGCCTACAGCCTATCAAATATGATTTTTCTAATTTTCTGTAGTACTGAAATTCAAAAGTGGAATGGACCCATCAACCCCGTTGTTTCCCGTCCAAAGCGGCCTCCAGTGGCCGTCGATTTAAAATATGACATTTGGAATGATGAAACTTTAAATTTAAAAGAGCTCTTTTCTTTATATCGAGAAGTGGAATACGGTAGGCCAAATTTAAAAAAAGAATGGAAATATATGCTAAGGAGATATTTACTTGCTCCTTGCAATGACGAAAATTATGCAATTATGATATAAGTTACATAAATAACAGTATAATTGCTATAGAGCTGAATATCATATAACATGGAACCTGGAAATTATTTTTTAATTTACTTGTTACAAGAAATGATTTCTTAGAAATGTTTTCACATATTTTCTTACGTATTACATACTTTTAAGAAAAATATCTCTGTTGTGTACTGATTGAAACAGAACTGCATTTTATAATATAATATCAATGACTAGCTGCAGCTGTTCCTTTTTGCACCTGAAGCTGACTACTCGCGTAGCAGCAACGTTGTTTCAGTTAAAATAAAATATTTTTATTCTTTAATTACAAAACCTGTCTCTCGTTGCCGTCATTATCACACCCCTTCAAAACATCATCCCAAAATACCGTCAAACTCGAGAAAGATCCAAAAAAAAAACTTCTCAAACCCGAATCACCTCATCGCCCAAAATCCATCCCGGCATCTCCGGCTGGCACTCGAGAATCGCGCTCAAAGCCAGCTGAATCCAGGCTGCGCTCCTCAAGATTCCCTCCTCCTGGCCTCTCTCTCTCTCTCTCTCTCCCTCGGCGTCTCGTTCCCGCAGCTCTCCGGTGTGGGGGGTTGGGAAGGTCGCGACGGCGCAGCCGCGACTCCGACCGCCCGGGGGGGTGGCGAGGAGGGGGGTAGTAGTACCCGGCGCCCACTGCAGCGCAGTACCGGACAGAGCTGGCTCGTCCGCTCCGGCAGATCCCCGTCGGCGCTCCGACGCTATATCTCGTGCGAGTCGCACGCCCGCACGCACGCAGCGAGCCTTATACCGTATACGCACACGCCGCCCCCCCCTCGAGGAACGAGCACCCGGAGAGAGAGAGAGAGAGGACGACCCCTCTGCACCGAGCAGGAGAGGAAGCTGGGAGAGACAGATATAGATATACAGTTGGAAGGAGGCTTTGTTTACGCGCGTCCGGGCAGAGGCGCTCTTCACCTGTTGACCCGAGCTGTGTGGACTCCGCGGGGTTGCGAGCCTCCCTGAACAGGTGAGCGTGCACGGTGTGTCTGCTTCTTATTTTTCAAATTCTCCCGCCCCGTCGGCCCCGGGACACACGCGCGCACACGGCCGTAATACACACGTGCGTGACACTTGCCCTCTTCCTCCTTTTCCTCTCTGGTCTTTGGACTCGCGGAGACGGGATCCGGGGATATATACCTGGCGGGTATATATCGACTCGTGCTTCTCGGGAGGTCGGGGGGGCCGCGGACACGTAGTAAAGCCTGGTTATTGGCTGCGGGCATAATTTATGGGGCTTGCCGGGGGAGGAGGGCAGGAGACACTGCTCGAGAAGTAGTTAATCCGGGGGGATAAAAAGGTTACCATTAAGGTCGCCGCGGATATTCGTTCTCCTTAGCGGGAAGTAATAGCTCGCTCGCGAAGTTTAAACGCTCTCGCGTGAGCTATGATTTCGGTGATAAAATGACCCGCGCCCGATTGGATTTATTTCTGGTAATTTTTCTCGGAGTGCGTTTCTTCATGCTTTTCGAACGAACGGCATTTCTTTCGAAAGGAATACGCTCGAGTTGTCGGGTTATTAGATTACGCGGAAATGAGCGCTAATTTAACGAGGTGCAATTACTTAAATAATCAAAAGTCACACTGGGAGCTGTAGAATTCTCATTATCTAGAAGCAAATTAGCGCGACTGGCTAGTTATTTTTTATCTTATCCTAACGCGTCCTTGCGAGTCTACATTTTTTTTTTTCATTAAATTGACAAGGTTTTCAGCGCCCACTTTTGCGCGATCCGGATTTTTTTTTTCAATAAATTATTTATAAGCGCTTTAATAAAAAACGTTGCTTTGTTTCCTCTGCGGCATAAATGTGAGGGCTCTCGGTTTCCCAGTTCAAGTTGTGTGCTTTCACTCGCCGCTACGTTGTTTGCGTAAATGGAAATTATCTTGTTGAACGATTATTACAGGCGAGAGCCTGAACTATCTTTAGTTTCGAACAACGTTGCCCGACGACATTCACGTGAACTTTCAATTCGCTTCTATCTTCGCTAATTCAACTGGCAAGAATTATTATCAGTGTTTCAAACGCGTTTTGGCCTTTTTTTCCAACTGTTCGCCCGCTTCAATGCTTTAAAAAGCCCCCAAATGGTCCTCGATCCGCTCCCGCAAAATGACCGCAGCCCTAAAAAGCAAAGCGACCCAACTGCAAGCACGGTCGCGCGAAGCGTCGCATAAACATGCAAAGCCAATAATCTCAGTTGAAATAATAGAAAAGCGAAATCCAATCCGCGAATCAATATCGGCGAGGCTCCGCTCCCAGCTGGAATCTCCGGCGGATCAAACTTTTTCCTCGGGGCTGCGGCTGCTCTCGCCTTGCAGCGGGGATTGCAGCACGTACGATGAGAAATCACTGTTTTATATGAACCCCCCAACCCCCCCTCTCGACGTGGGCGCGAGAGGATCTCCTCCCCCCCTCCCCCCGCAACGTCTTGCGTGTGATGCATTTTCCGAGTGGTTAACCCCGCGGCGGGAACGAATGTAATCCGCAGTTAGCTGCGACTGTCGTGCGTAGTTTTGAGATGTTCCCGGGGCGGGATTAATGGGGCTGCTTATATTACGTTCTGCTGCTGCTGCTACTGCTGCTGCTGCCTTTCGTACTCGGAATTAGAACGGGAGAGCTTAAACGTTCCGCGGAGCGGAGCGGATTTCTTGGAGGAGATTGCCGCTTTGGTAATGGGGTTTTACCTAAATCAGTTTGTTCGAGGGTCGAGTGGTTTTTCTTATTACTGGGGAAATTTTAGGCTGATGAATTTCACTCTTTTTTTTTTAAGAACGCGAAAGTGCGAGAAAATCCGAGGAGTTGGCGAATTGTCTTATTAGAAAGAATTGCGTTTGTTGTGAAATAATGTGTTTTCACGAATGTCGTGCACTTTTATCATAATATCTCCCTTTGACGTGTATTTAAATGACGTTGAACGCTGGAACTTAGACTTGCAAACGTAAAAACTCATTAAAAAATTATTTGACTTGCAAAAGCTTCATGCATCCTTTAAAAATATCTCACTAGCATCTAAAAATAAACGTACTTAATAACCCCTTTTAAATTTTGCGGAAAACGCTTCTTAAAATATACATAATACCCTCGACACGCAAGAATTTTTTAACCTCTTAAAAAGAAGCTTGTTAATTTCAGAAATATCCTCTTCCGAGAAATTCCATTCCCGACGCAAAGCAAATATTGACCCTTTGCCCCCCTTTAATTTTCAATAAAAATTCAAAAACCACTCCGCGGCAGGAAGCCTCTCTCGGACGCTCTCCGCTTCTCTCCCCATCCGGCAAAGGCTGCGGGGAAAATGCGTTATTACGCGCTCCGCTGGAACGTCGCGCCTTCTTTCCTTTTTTTTTAATAAACCCTCGCGAGCCGCGTGTCATTCGATTAGGAGGGGCAAAGAGGAGGCAGCCACTTGAGTCCGTGAAAGCAAAAATGCGCGCCGATCGAATTCCGGGCTCTTTTTTCGAGCTTGTTTACATCGGACGCGCGGCGAGTCGTTCGACGGGTTTTATTTTTCGGCCCGTCGCCCTCCTCGGGGAGTGCAGTGGACGTTGATGAGATGCTATTTTTAGAGCCGCGAGGTCGGAAATAATTTTTCGATTTTAGAGACTGGTGGCTTTTTGGCTTTCTCGGGAAGGGTTTTAGGAAGATAAAGTAAAGAGATAAAGTTTTTTGATGCTGAAGTTTATTAAAATTTGCTTATTAATTTTCGCTTTGATGCTTAAAAGACGAGTAATTACCGACTGAGGACTTTCTTTTGTGCTTTTATCGAAGCAATTTAAAGTTTTTTTCTAAAAGCGTGTTTAATTAGTCGATAATGCATAAAGTATATAAAAAACACAAGTTTTTATTCTTAAAGTTTAAATTACATTTTTTTGCACATTTAGGAGCAACAATTCCATTCAGCCAGATTTACTTCCTGCTGAAAATAACCAAACTGCAAAATTACCCATATCCAAACTTTCCATTTGCAATCTTCCTCCCCGACTTAAATCCAAAAAGTAATAACCCTCCTTAAAATCCTATTTCACCGCGGTCGAAATGGAGTTTTTAATTTTGAATCCGCGCCAGAGACTTTGGCTCCCCGGATATTCCCCTCGGAGCATATTTCGCGGCTCCTTTTATTTATGCGCGCGTTCGGAAGCCGCGCGCGGAAACGGTTATCGCGAATCCGAAAGCCACCGATATATAGCTGCTCTCTCTCTCTCTCGCCGCCGGTGAAGGAACCGATAAATGTGACTGCGTCATCTGCGTGGGCGGAGAGAGGCTGATTTGTGTAATGTGCCTGTGAAGGTTCGAACTTTTAAAGAGAAAGAGAATGTCAGATTACGAGGTGAGTTGTTGCGCGAGAATGAAATGTAGGCGGTGAGTTTACAGAGTTTAGTTTTGCGTTTGATAAGGTAAATCGTAATTGGATGGATCTCTTCGAAATACAATCATTGATTTCGATTGAAAAAAAGTTTACCGGTGATTGATGTTTTAGATTTTGAGGTAATTGAAGATAATAAGTTTAATGTGATTTTGAAAAGACTATTATTTGAAGCATAGCAAATTTGACATTTTGAATTGTCAATACTTCCTTTATTTGCTGCAGAATTCAGAATTAGGACCTGTATAGGATTGTAAATATTGCCACTGAGAAGCAAATTCTAAGTGAAATTGAATGTAATCGTGAAGATTGAACCAGGAAGGAGATAAATAACAAATACTAAAGTAATTATTTAAAAGATATTAATGTTTCTTTCGTTATCATTACAATATAATAATTACGCTTAAAATACGAATCTCTCGAAATTCAATACAGAGATAGCTTTAAATACCTGCACTTAATGGCGTTTGATAATTTTCTGTTGACGTAGGCATTTCAGTGGCTTCGCTAAAAACATACATTAACGCGAATAAGTTTCGCGGGATGTAGCATAAATTTCTCGCGTCGCTTTGAGTATCCCATATTTCGAATCCCAGATTTATCTTGCTTATTCGGCGTAATTTTACGCGTACAGAAATCAAAAGTAATTAAAACACTTTAATCGATGCGTTTAGTTTAAAACTAAACCTCAGCAGAAAGTATACGAAACAAGAACACTTCATCCTTTAAAATAACTTTGAAGCTCGTCAATTTAGAAATTAAATTAAATTCTTCGCGGTTCAATAGCCGAATTTTGGTTCATTCGACGCAGTTCGCTGCTATATACGAAAATTACTGCTTTCGAAACATTTCCTCGGAACTCCGGAGGATCCATCCGCGGCTCAACGAAGCATCCGAAATATCCCTCGGAGAAAAATCCATTTTCAAAATCCATTTCAAACTTACAGAAATTGCACTAGTTTCCAAAGTGCAAAATAATAACCCCGGCCCGCCCCGAAGTTACCACCGTACACTACACCCTATTACGAAACTTTCGCGAGGGAGGATAAAACCGCGAGATCCCCCCTACGCAGATTCCCGCGAAAAAAGTCGCCTCACGTCGAGAAGATTATAAGAGAGGCTCTCGAGCCGCGAAGATTTTATCCCCGCCCATTGATCCGCGCGCGGGGCTCCTTTCGGCGCGGGCGCGACTCTTTGATTTTTAAATGAAGAGAGGAACGCGGCGCGCGTCAAAGGCTGCCGCCGTCACTTTGCCGCCGCTCGAGAGCTTCCCTCCTTGTATAAAGCCGTCGGCTGCAGACAAGCGAAAGGAGCTCCCAAATGCAGGCGAAAAAAGGAGGCCGAGGCGCTCGAGCGACTCCTCGCGAAAAACGCCCCGAGGAATACAACGCGACTGAGTAAACTATATCCTTTAAGGTGGATTCTGTTAGTGCGATCGGGGTGACGAGGATCGAATGGGATTTTGGAAAAAAGTAATCTGATTTTGCGCCCGGCCGCGCGAACTTTACGATTGATGCTCTCGCGAATCTTTGAGTAAGTGCTTTTACGTGGGTTGCATTTTTTTCTCAGTTTCCAGAAAAAGTCGCGCGGTGAACGACCGTAAAGCTTATAAAACGTCGAAAAAAATATAAAACGTCGCTCATTTTACGGTACGTTGCCACTTTTACGCCTTTTTTCCCCCCCAATTACCCTGCACAAGCGTCGACGTTTTTTCATTTCTTTCGAAAAATATCCAAAAATTCCAACCCCTAAAAACCATCGCACCGGCCGAAAATCAATCGCGCCCGACCGCCCCGAGGAATTCTATTAAAAAAAAAGAGACAAAAAAAGGAGACCCGCACGTGTCCGCGGCCCAGCGCCGCCCTTCGGCTCCGTCGAACAAGGGCAGCGACCGCAATTATTATTAAATTCGCCGCGGCCGACGCACCGCAGCGGCTCTGCCGCAGACTCTTTTCCGGACGACGACTCCGCCGGGCATCGCGACGCGTCGAGCCTCGTATGGTAATTGACGTCGTCGTTCGCGATGTAAACCGAGTTTCGAGCGTTTAACTTTGCCGCTCGTCGAGGCCCTCGCGACGGATCTCGTTTTAGGGGGAATTTAATTAGAGGGAGGTTTTTGTGAAATGAAGGTTTTTTTTTTTATTTATTGAGGATTGTCAAAGGGTTCAGGAGGGGTGGGTTTTTAAAGCTGCGGAGCGTTGAAATGAATCTAGGAATTTTTTTGCCAATATTTACGGTAGAAACGTTGGGTAGTTTAGGTTTGTTAGTAATTTATTCGTTTTACACAATTTCATAATACTATACAGTGACAAATGTTCTTTATATACTAATAAAAAGTTTTTTTTAACAATTCTGTTTAAAATGAAACAGCTTACATATTACAACTCAATGTAAGAAAAAACAGAGTGCTATTTCCTAGAAAGGCGGATAAAGTGGCGTATAATAAACGAGAATTGTAGAATTGAATAAGCAGATCTATTTCCTGAAGAGTAATTAAGGGGACTGCAATCGCGCTGCTTATCCTGGCATAACGAGCGCTCCATAACAACGTTCCATCCCGCAAGAAACGAAGGAAGGCAAAAAGCGAGAGAAAAAAATCTCGGGGGTCATTAAAAACGGCGAGAAATTCAGCGCGTGTATTTCAGGGCGAGAATATATAAGAAAGGACAAAAGTACGGCCAGATAATTAAAAGAGAGAGGGAGAACTTATAAATCATTAACGGCGCTGACTCAGACACACGATAACCCACTTGTGCAGGCGAGCAATAATATCGCGAATTGACTTTTAATTTTCGCCGTGCAAAACTCGTACGCAACGACAACCAAATTCTCGACCTCTCTGTCGGACGTACTCGTTACTCGCCTCGTACGAAGCGGCAGACCTTCGATTTCTCCGCTCTTCAGAAGCCGCTCGAGCGCGCTCTAATCCGCGTTAAACTCTCCAAAAGTGACGGCGCCGCGGCAAAGAAGTGCCGGGCGTCCGAGGAATGCACAAAGCGACCGAGCAGCGAGAGAGGCAGGTGCACCGGGACGGAAGCCAGCCAAGGCTGATCGGAAGGCTCCGCGATGGACTCGAGGCCGCCGCGGAGCTCGTTGCCGCCCGGAAAACAGCTCCGCGGCGTAAGAATTCGGGAGGATATTCGTCGCTATAATTTAAAGCGGATATAGGACGCGGATTCAGCCGTCGCGAGATCACGAGATGTGGATCGCGAACGGTCATCTCCGGCGGGCGGGGTTAACGATTAGGGCGCGCGGGAGGATCGCGAGCGGAGATTTACGAGCGGCGGCCTCGACGTTAGAAGAGCGAGGAGAAAAAATTGCGTCGGGAGCGGATTGAAAAAAAAGTGAGGAGAAGAGCAGCAGGGATAAAAAAAAAAAAAGAAAGCCCCTTTAAAATTCAAAAGAGCGCTCGACAATAGTCATTTTGGATTCAGCGCGGCGTGGGCTTTTGCGAGCTGCGCGGAGGAGCGATATTTAAACCAGAAGAGGCCCTCGCTCGAGTGGCTCGACGAGGGTGAAAAAGCGCGTATTAAAGTGGAAGAACTTTTGCGGGGGCGGGAAAAAATGCAGCTGTTACCGGAGAAGGGAAGGTTCCATTGAGGATGTTTACGGAAACAGAATCCGCGGATTACTTGCGGAAGTGTACAAGTGAAGTCTGATCGAGGCTTTTTGTCAAAGCTAGAGGGAGCTTTGTGATAGTAATTTTTGGAGTTGTTCTAAAAACCTGTTGTAATTGTATTTTAAGGTGTCAGAAACAAGAATAAATGGTTTTTGAAAAATGTCTGTATGGATGTATGTGTATGTGCGTGTGTGTATGTGTACGCCTGGATCTCAGCTTCTACTGAACGGGTTTGCATCTTTCACGGCTCATTTTTTTGCTTTTTTTCGTGATGGCGGCAAACAAAATCTTTTTTTGTTTAGTTTATTTGTTTTCGTCTTATCGCTTTTTAATGGTAGGATTGAGATATTTCAATCGAACAACGACCATTTTAAAAGAACTTCTTTTTCTGTTTCGCTTATTCGTTTTCGTTTGAAGTGCCAATGAATTGGCAGCGGTTTTTACTGTGCGATGCTCTATGCATTTGTTATTATCAGAGTCCGATTTTTTATGTTTTTAACAATAAGCGGATTATGCATGGGTTAATTCTTATCTTTTGAAAAGTTGAAGTGAAAAGACCTTTTCTCTTTTCTTACGTTCTTCTTCCTGATGATCTTTTTTTAACCGTGTGGCTTTTTACGCAAGTAAAATAGTTGTCAAACTCGGTGAAACTACGTTAGTTTCGTTACATTTTAATTAAGATAACAAATAGATAACCGTAAATGTTTGAAATAAAGTTTTTAACTTTCACACAAAAGGCACAACGAAAAATATTGTTATATGAAGCAATTTTATTATTTTCAATGCTCGCATCGTTACCCCATTGTTTCACATTGTGCTTCCGCTCCGAAAATCTACCTTTTAAATAAGTCCAAAACTAAAGCAGCACAAATTATATTCCCTTAATTTCACATTCAAAACACTTCACAGCGATCTACAATAACCAACGGCGTCCAAATCCGCTCGAGCGAATTTCGGCAAGAAAAAAAAAAAAAAAAAATCGATCGCCGCTCGCCGACTCACCTGTCCCACATCTCGCGCCCGCATACACACAACTCACGCGCAATTCGGCGGCTCCGATCGCGCGTTTATGCATCTCGCGCGCCGCCGATAAAAGCCGACAAAAATACGCGGCCGGCCTCGCTGTTTTACAAGCGCCGCGATAGGCATTTCCGCGGCGATAAAGGCTCTCGGGCCTACTTTTTTTTTCGCCTACCTTTCCGTATATAGTTTTCGCAGCGCCGCGGCGGTGCGCAGAGAGAGAGAAAGAGAGAGAGAGAGAGGAATACACGCGCGCGCGCGGGTCCGAGTCTCTTTTATATCGGCGCGCGGAAAGTTTTTCATTAGAACGCCCGGAAAGGCTAATAGTCGTTATCGGCCGGCTGGGGAAGCTCGTTTGCGCGAGTAATTCGGCAAATTGGAGGGCAACGCCAAGCTGCGAGGAGATTGAAACGTGTTTCCAAAGGGGTTCTTTCGCCCCGAGAAGGATTTTTGTTTCTTTTTTTGTGCGTCGGCGGACTCGCAGGTCTGTATGCAGTGTTTGGAATTCGAAGGATTCGCGGGGCTAAGTTTCGTTCGCGTATTCCGGGTTTCTGAAAATTTAAAATGTTCGAGGAATTTTAATATACTTTTGGCGCGTTCTGATTTTGTAATTTGTTCTGGGTACCATTGTGGGGAATTTATTTCGTTTGAAAAGCTTTGTTTTGTTAATTAAATAAAAGCAGTGGGCAAAATGTTAATATTATACTACACGTCCGAGTACACTTTCAAAGATTTAAATTTCATACAAAAATTTTACGCTTTTAATTAAAGCAATCGACTATACGAAAGCTTCTAAAATCCCTGACCAATTAATTAATTAACAAACCAAATCATTTACGCTCCAAACAAATACGTACTATTTCAACCCGCCGCCAAAAATCATCCGCAACAAGCAAAAAAGCTCGCTCACTTCGTTACATCCCTTCCGCGTCTTGCGAAAGAAAACCGCGCCGTCGGTCGGTGGGAACAATACGTCAAAATTAACTTGTCGGGGCGCGCATATCGAGAGCCTCGGCGGCTCTCCGTGTCTTCGCCGGGCGAAGTAATGAAATCGCGGAGTTTCGCGCCCGGAATTAGCAGCCGAGTCGGAGGCGCCTCTCGCGTTTCATTTGATTTACTCTCTCGGCTTTAAGCGACTCTCTCTCTCGCCCCCGAGGCTGCTAATGCGCAGTGTGTACGTACTCGGTCGATTCGATCGTGAACACACGACGCGCCGCGTATAGACGCTGATCTACGACGCGCGACTCGGACTGAGCGGAGACCGGAAATAGCTGCTGCGATTGCACAGTTTGCTAAAGGGGATACTTGCGCGGACAAGAGTGACGGGGAGAAGGAGTTTTACGTGATATTTGGGGTTTGCGTTTTTTAAGTTATGTAAAAAAGTTAGCAGGTAATCGATTATTTAATTCATTGGAGAGATGAGTAATGTTAAGCTAAAATTATACTCTGATGAGAAAACGATCCTTTTCTTGTAAGAGGAATTCTTCTCAATATTTGAGTGACATCAATAATTCCTATATTTATTAGGAAAAGAATTCTGTTTGTTGTAAATAAATTTCGTTTTCTGACAAAACAACGGTTTTTGTCAATTAAATAGAAATTTATTTATAACCAACAGAATTCTTTTCTTATAAATAGGAATTCCTCTACATTAAAATATTGAGAATAATGTATCTTGCATTAAAACGATCGTGTTTTTCAGTGTATAATACTGATATTATTGCATCTCTCAAAAATTCCATCCTCTCGCTCCCTCCGAAAAAATCTCAAAAATCACTCCCCTTAGCAAACTTGCCTCCCTCGACTCGCGAATTCCGGCCGGTTTTTCCCGAGAATAACGGAGCGCTCGGCGGCGGCGGCGGCGGCTGCCTCGCCTCGAGAAACTTCATTATTTCCCTGTGCAAAGAGACGCCTTTGAGCCGTGCAGCAGCAGCGCGCCGTTGTGTCGCTAGACGACGCCGCCGACTCGACTCCCGGAGCCGATTCTCGTGTATACCCGCGCGCCGAGACGGCAAACTTCTTTGAAAGATAAGCGCTCCCGGGGAGCTGCGACGGGGCTGCCGCCCCGAACGTTCTCCCCGCTTCCGCTTTGCGGGGGATATAATTGAGGACGGCGACTGACCGCCGCTCTCGACTTGTGCGCTCCCGGTTTTGCCTCAAAGGGAAATGTTTTCGTTTCGGTGGGGGGAGAAAGGGACGATGTCTGGCTTTGGAGTAATTAATTATTGATTGGGATGGCTGGAATGTTAATGTATTGATGAATGGATTTTTGAGTGTCCGCCGGATTTTAACTTGAAAGTTTAAAGGAATTTATCAGGTACACGCTTTTCTTGCGCGCGGTTGAATATTTTATATATATATATAGGCATTTTTAAACGAGGTCAGCCACCGAGACCTTCGTCAAATTATTTTAATAGAAATTGATAGTCCCGAGTAACGCCGTTGTTTGGCCATTATTTTGGCATTAGTTTCCCGGGCCTTTTAGCCCACGCAAAGTACCCTAAATCAGTTTTACCCAGAGTATATATGTATATATCGTGCGAGCTTCATAACTTTCGCTGTACGTCAGCGAATTGCGCAATAATTATCGAGCGAACGAGCGACGTATTTATTTTTTTAAACTCTTTCTTTGGAAAAGTATGGGTGATTTATAAAAGTTTAGATTTCGTTTGATCCCGCGAACGTGACGTGTAACGAGGGAAACTTTCGTAACGGAGAATAAGAAGTTTATCATCCGGCTTAGTAAAGTTTCAATATACCACTAAACTATGTACGCTATAAATTGAGTCCGTTACGCGGAGATTTAACTTATTCAATATTTATTCGATACTTTATTCGTTACGATCGCCAGTGAAACATATATATCAAATTTGTTTGTTTTTTCCTTTACAGGTGAGTGCCCGGACACATTTTATCGATCTTCTTACTTTCCGTGAGTACCTAGTAGAGTAATACCTTTACTAAAAACCTTCGGAACAAATATAATACTGAAAAACAGTTGTTTTAAAATCGCGGAAAGAGTCAGAAACTGAAATTAGCTCTTTACCCACGATAATTAATTAATTGGCAAGCAAAACAAATTGATCAATTACACTTTTGGCAGCTGTTAATGACAAACTGCGCGAGCTGAAATTGTCTCAAACTTCGCAAAAGTCAAAGCCTTAATCGCATCCCTTCTAATTAAACCAAAACAACTGTCGAGCCTTCAAAAATAGCAGCTCTTCTTCCCCAACCGCCTTCCTCCTCTCGAGCCTTTCCGTCTCCCGGAAGAGTTCGTCGTTCTTTAAAATTTGTTTAAGAGAAAAAAAGCCGCCTCGGCCGCGCGTTATTGCATTCGAGCACTTCCGATATGCCCCGCGCTCTCTTCCTTCCCCTCGCACAGCGTAAAAAAACGGCCTCTTAATTTCCATCAGGCTGTTTCGGCGCTCGGCGCGGTTGTTTGCCCCGCGCGCGACGTGCAGTTTTTTGCGCCCCCGCCGCTTTTTCCGGAAATTCGCACTCTCGCCTGGAAGAGAGTGCTTCTTAACTAAATTGCTACTGCCGCGCCGTTTTCCCCGTGGCTTTCGCGGAAGGCCGGTGTGCGTTTCTTTTTTTTTTCTTCTTTTTTTTTCCCCCGTTTCGTCTCTCCCGCGGGGGGCTCTTTGTTGCCCGAGCGCGAAACAATGCCGCGCGGAGAGAGCCGAGAGAGGGAGAGGGAGGGAGGCAAAAACGAGAATTTACCGATCGATTTTCCGCGCTTTTATTACCTGCATATTTGTTGGGCGCTGCGAGAGCGGGGAATGTAAGCTAGTTTAATTTAATTCAAGAAGAATTCGAGCGCGAGGCTTTGGGCTATTCGCGAGCTGGAAAACTGGATTCGACTGTAATTAAAGTACTGTCGGTTTAACCAATTTTATTGCTTCATTTTTCCGGAATAAGTTTATTATTCCAAGTTCCTCGAAGACTAAAATTGAACCGAAAATTTGAAAAGCCTTATCAATTTTCTCGAACGCACCAAAAACGCGCGTATTCCGTCCCAAAACCGCTCCGTCCGGCGCTTTAATCAAATAAATTAACCGCCTCGCCATCCACGCCCCTCCGCGTCCCGCGATGCACAAAGCCAGATGTTCCGCGCAAATTCCCGCCGCTCCGTTACAACAATCGATACCCGCCGAGCATCGTGTGCAAAGCACTCCACTCGTCCCGATAACCATCGCCGCATCCCCCCGGTGTTTTCCCTCGCAGCTCTCCGCCTCGCGAAGCTTGTTTACTCGCGTTATATACATACGACGCGGCTCGGAGATGCCTTCTCCTTATCGCGGAGCTGGAACTCGGACACGCTTTTCCGCCGGGCCGCCGCCCGCCTCGGCTTCTCCGGGGAGGCAATGCTCATTTCCGGAATCCGAGAAGGAGCGCGTGCCTCGTGCATGCGCCGGCACGTCGAGCGGCGCTTATGCTATATATATACGAATCGCTCTCTCTCTCGGTGGCCGGTCTTGGGGCGCCCGCTGATGCTTGCCGGGGGTCGCTGAGTGGACAACGAACTGCGCGGAATTGGGACGGATGAGAGGAGGCGATTGGTAATTGGGTGAAAGGTGCTTTGGAAGTTTGGGATGTTGATTGGTCGGGGAAGGGGGGAGGGGGGGTTGCTTTTTTTACGGGGTTATTTTTGGGGACGGAAAATGCGGTAAACGCTAAATATAAATTGGCCTCAGGGCGAGAGAATGTAAGCAGGTGATTAAAGGGACTCGCATTATTTTATCGAAGCGTGCAATATTAAAATGGAAATAAAGTGTATTAAGATTAATTTTCAGTTAACTGAACTGAGAATTTAGTTGGGATTTCGCGATTCCAGTTACAGAAACGATGTAGCAATTTGCTAAAAATAATTTTAACGGCGGTTTTAAAAATATTCCTTGCAAGACTTGCGAGGTACAAGCAAGCGAAAATCTCTTTAAAAGTAACATTCGTTAGAAACTTTAAACGGCGTTAATTAATAGCGGAATCTTTCCAACTTTCAGTTGGGAGCAAAATAATTAATGCCATCATTTTCCGTGTCCTGCAGCGTGAATATTCCACGAGAATTTCAAACTTTCCTCTTGAAAAACTTCCCTTACAATACACAAATGTAAAACGCCAGTCCAGCGCTTACACCGTACATTCAAAAATATGCAAAAAGGCATTCCAAACGAGACGTCAAGCTTCCTCAACCTTCCTGCCATTCCCTCTACGTCCTCATCTCCCGAGCAGCTTTCATTTCTTCCTCCTGTCTCGCGTTGACAAGGGTAATTAGTCGATGCCGCGGTCCCCCCCC
>UCOM01003628.1:0-16587 GCA_900474385.1 Ormyrus pomaceus | reverse complement strand
GGGGAGGGCCACCCTTCTCGCTCGTGCGTGGGCTGCTGCTGCTGCTGCCCGGAGAGAGGGGGGGCGGGGGGGGGGGGGGGGGGGGGGGGGATAGTCGAAGCCGAGGGTGCGTGTAGGCCTGGGCGAATCAGTCGCGGACGAGCTGCTGCGTCGCGTGCTTCTCTCTCGCACTCTCGATCTCTCTCTCTACTATATACTCTTGCCGAGTATTACGCGCATAGATAAGCTACGGTTTGGCTGTGGATACATATATATACATATACGTATATATATATACATATATTGCATATATATACAGGTATATACGTATACGCGTAAGTGAGGTTGTTGTTGGTGCGCGTGGCCCAGGCTCCGAGATTACATTAGTCGCCTGTGAGGAAGAGCAGCAGCAGATAAAGGTGTCTCCAATGGTGCATATCATAGAGATGATACCGTCGCGGCGGAATGACTATACCATGGTGAGTGGCGGGGCGCGCGAGTTTCTGCGCCGAGAGATTTTGAACTTGTTAGATTCGCTTTTTGCGTCGGATACCGAATATTTTTCGGGCTCTTTAAAGATCTCTGCGCGCCTGGTGGAGTAGCTGGAGCGGATGAATAAACTGTTTCTTTTTTTTTTGTACGTAAATTTGGAATGTAAAACATCGGGGATTAATTGTTTACACATCCGGCTCGACGTCCGCTGTTTATTTAGTGGTAGTTTCTGCATTTTTCTACTTTTATCTACCCCCCATTATCATTATTGAAACGTACCCAAGTGTGCCTGATATTCAACCCTCTGTAAATATCTAACGTAAATATTTACCTTTCGAGTACATTCAGATAAATTAAAGGAACTTGTCCCTCGACGCGCGCAAGCGAAAGAACGCCGCTGCGATACTCCCGAGCCGCGGAGTTTCATTGAAGTCACCGTAACATTACGCAAGGCGAGCGGGAGTTCTAATTTTAACTGGTTTCGCCGAAACTTAAACCGAGGCCCGGACTCGGAATATTTCGGACGGCCGCGCGCAATGACTCACATCGAACAACCGTTTTTTTAATCGGGAGGGAATGAATGAAGTAAGCGAGCTCCGCGGGGTTTTTCCGCAAAATACTCAGCCGCGCCGCACGAAGAAGAAATAATTCACGCGTCGCGCGCCGCTCCTTGAGAGTAGCTTTGATCGATATAACGGTAACGCAGGTTATTACAAGTGGCGCGACTCTCTCCCTAAATTATTAAGCTTTTATTCTCATTTTATATTTCACTTTTATACTCCGCGGGGTGAGGAATGGTCGATACGCGAGCATAAATTTTGCAGCTCCTTTCACGCGTGCCGCGGCTAACAATTTTTCTGTGTGATGTTTTAGGTTGTGAATAATGAACGCGGGGGGGTATTACTTTATTATGAGACAAATTTTACCGATGCATATTTCAGTGCGCAATGCAACGGAATAGTAAATTTTTATTGCGGTTTTTACGGACTTTGCTTGACTGCTAATGATTCGGTTTAAAATTCTGATGGAATTATTGAGATTTCAGCTAATGAGGCTTTAATTGTAGTTTTTGACGTTATTGGGCACTTCATACTTTTTAAATGACTGTGATTCAGATTTGAACTTTAAATAACGAAAATTTAATAATAAATAATGTAGAAACAATGTTTGCCTAACTTCACGTGTTTGCAATTTAAAAGTATTTCTAATTTCTGAATTAACCAAGTCTTCTTAATGGTTCTGCTTACAACGCAGCTCAACAACCATTAACAAACCAATTTCGCAAGAGCACCCATTGAGCGCCCTCGAAGTCCTTTAGAATCTTAAAATCAGCTCTCAGACCCCAGGCAAGCCCGCAATTAAATCCCGAAAAAATCCTCCGAATCCCGAAGCCCTCTGACCCAATTCGCGCGCTCTCCTGCCATCTTACATCAGGGCGCGAGTCACGTCCGCTCCTTACGCGGCGGCGGCGGCGGCGGCGGCGGCGTCTGTTTCGCTCCCTCTGTTCTGGGCTGGCTGGGGCATTTGCAATTTAAATTTTTCGATTTCGAGGCGCGCGCTTTTCGTCCCCCGCGCGAATGATGACCCCGAGGGGCCGCACCGCCGAGCGGGGCTTATTTAATTTCGGGCCGTCGCCTATAATCCGCGTCGCCGTTCATATCTGCGGGGGACGGACGGAGCTGCGAGCGGACTGTTTATTGTACTGAGAACGACGCGTTCGATGCGGTGGTGGTGGTTTTTTTGGGGATTTCTAGGGAATACACGTTGATATACAAGTTCGAAGTAAATCAAAATACAGCATTGTATTTCGACGTGGATTCGAAAGCAAACTCGACGCGTAAAGCCGAAGCTTCCTCCAAACACACACACAGCGGCGATCTCGCGCTTCCTGCGTGCACCGGCCGCGCGCCTCTGTTTTGACACGAGGCCCGCCGCAGCAGCCGCTCGTGAACCAACACGTGCCGCGGCCCAGAAATAGTCTCCTCGATCTTTACGGCGCGCAGGAAATTTTCGGGCGTAAGGGAGAGCCGCTCTAAACCGCTAACGACGTTACCCGCGCGATATACTCTCGGGACGGGAGGGAAGAAAGGGAATGCTCTCCGGTAGATCGGAGGGTTTTCGCGAGGGTTGCGCGAGTTCTCTCGGAATTTATTGTCTTTTGAAGGTGGAGATTAGAGGGTGAAAATGAATTGGATTGCCGTTTTGTAATAATTCTAATGTATATGGACGATTGTAGAAAAATTATTTGCTTCGTTTGAAAAATAACCTTCGATGATGTCAAACTCGCGCGTCAAAGCAAACAACCCGACAAATCATTGTCCAAAACTCTCTCTCTCTCTCCTAAAAAGTCAACGACCGCGCCGACCGAGACCGAGCGCCGAGCCGCGCAACAACACGCGCCGACAAAACAAGTATAAGAAAAAAAGCCCAGAATCATCGGCGAAGAAAACTCCGGAGAAAAGAATATATCGAGCCCCCGGTGTGTGTCCCGAGAGCAAGCCTCGAAAGCAGCTGCTCCCCGCGTTGCGTGCTCGGTTAGTCAGCGGCTACGACGACGACGACGACGACGACGACGGCCTCCATTTGCGCCTCGCTCTTTCGTATACACTTATTCAGCGGAGAGAGAGAGAGAACGAGTAAGGAGGGCAGGAGAGCCCTGAGGGGGCGATGCTATGGTTACGCGATTTTATCTGCCGAGCTGACCATTCGAGGTCGGGCCATCTCTCTTTCTTTCTCCCGGCGTGCTTTTTTCGCCCGGCGAGTAATTACGCGCCCGAGCTGATCGATGCGTTTTTAAGGGATGCTCTCGTTCGCTCCGCGCGCGGGGAGAGAGAGGGGGGGGGGATTGTCCTATTTTCGGTGTGATTTCGGTCGTTTCTTCGGCGGGGTATTTACTTCGAAAGGAGGTTTTTGCGAGGATGTTTTGTCTCGCGGGTCGTTATCGCGCTGTTTGTTTTCTTTTTTGGTGAAAAAAATTTGGGCGGGATCGATTGGAAATCTAAACGATATTGTGCGTTCTTTCAAATTGAAAGGACTTCGTACCTTTAAAACAATATTTAGATCAGACATTTAGTTTCGTTAATTTCACACAACAATAAAAAACGAACACCAACGCACTTCCAACTTTCCACCCAGCTCGCCCCACCGACCACCTCCGAAGAAGCGAACCACCATTTCCCGGAGCCACGCGCTCCCCCCCCCAAAAAAAGGCCGAGGGAACGGGGTGAAGGACTGCCGTAGCAGACGACGCGCTCTCGCCCATAGAAAGCGGTGACGTAGGCCGAATGCCCGCTAGCTTCGTGCTCGGAGATCCGCTGATATCGATTGGGCCGGGAAGGGGCTGCTGCTGCCGCTCGATGGGGGGACCCTCGAAAGTAATGTTTTTCGGGGGCGGCGAGATGTGTGTGTACGCAGCGTGGCGGCGCGTGGATGTAGCCTCGACTCGCTCTCGGCTGCGGTATCACTGACACGAATATTTCGCCTTCGGCTTCTCGAGGAGCTGCGCTTCTTTTTTAGCTTCCGTTCCCTTTTTTTCGGGATTTATTTAACGTAAAAACGTGTTACTCATTTAGTCCGTTCGAGAGCCGATGAAAACGTAGAGACGGGGCAGAGAGAAAAAAAGAGCTCCGCCGCGAAAAATCTATAAACAGATCGTTTTTTCACACAACCCAAGCATCGGATATTCCAAAAGCCCGCCGCGTCTTCTTTTCCTCCTGACGCGCTCGTAAACACGTGTTCGCCGTTCGATTCCGGCTCTCGGGGCGTCGATTAATGCGCGGTGGCACGCGTGAATGTGCCGCCGCATAAGCCACATGGCCCCGGAATCCCGGCGAGCGTTTTACCACGCCGCAGCGTCTTTTGAATATTTCTCTTGGGCCCGAAATAGATCGCCTACTGGCGGGATCGCGCGCCGCCGAGGACCGGACGAATTCTCCGCTGAGCGATGCTTTTTTCCGGGAGAAAGAGTTTGGCGGTTCGTAGTTTTGTTGAGAAAAATCATGATTTTGACTGATGTTTAGTTCGGAAAGTACATTTCTAAACGCTGTGTTAAATTATTAGCCAATGATTAAAAAGAATCATCTCCTGCATTTCTCATTTGTACGTAAAATATTTTTGTCGACGAAAAAAATCTGGATTTAATTAATTCACTTGTCCTCAAAACAGGGGCAAGGTCGTAAAAGATAATGAAAATATAAAAGCTGGTGAAAAAAAAGAAAACGCGGCAAAGGAGGAAATACGAGGTGTAAAGCTGCATAAGAGCGGGATAAATCAAATTACGATTTAATTCAAAGTCACAATGAAAGCGAGCGTCGCTCGTCGTTTCTCATCGCGCGAATGACGACGACGTCCCCCTTTTTTTTGCGAGTAAAACCGAGCCATAAATTATTTTGCGACGTAATTAACGAACGTAAATATAATCGCTCGGCCTCCTGCAATTGAATCTAATCAGTAGATTCTCATCCGGACACAGTGTTTAATAATACAATCTTTAATTCTGTTTTATATTCTATAAATAAAAGTAAAGTATATTTATATCTGTCTGATTTCGCAAACCAGAATAAACTCCCATAATGATCTTTCCGGGCAAATAAACGCAATAAAAGCTGTAATTTCATCTCTCCCGGTGAAAAATTCGGCTCTGCCGCCGCGAGGAAATTAGAAAAATTCAATGTCGCGCTCGTCGCCGCAACGGTAATCCAATAGCTTTATAGATTTCTCTCGTCCGGCGGCGTCTTGTACCGAATATTTCTTCCCTCTCTCTCTTTTTTTTTTATCTCGCGCCGCCAGGAAATTGGAGGAGGAAAAGTCGGCCCTGGAATGGAAATCGCTCCGGAACGGTTTTTACGAGGCTCTCGCCCGCGGTTTTATATAAGGAAAACGGAATTTGTAACGTTTGGTTTTTCCATTTATTGTTTAGTAACAATTGGCAAAGGTTTAGTAGACTTTAAATTGAAAGCTTTAATGATATTAGAAATATATTATTTTTACTTTGTTCGTTTTTAAACTTCAACAGACAATAAATCAGAGCTGAATTTGTGAGAAATCTCAGTTCAGCAGCCAAGTTGCATACGACAATCAATAGCAATTAAATTTCGCAAAAATATGAAATGCCGGATTTGGTAACATCCGAATTTCCTTTGTAATTCGCAATCAACCGAAGCTAATCTTAGATCGAAATCGCGTTTGCGAATCCATCCCACGCAGCCGCGTCTCTTTTCCCTTCCTTTTCATTCAAAACACAAACACACTTTTTCAATGCATACCCAATCGAAACCGGTAGTTCTCGCAAAGAAAATAGGAGAGAGAGAGGAGGAAGAATCGCAGGAGGAAATCTCGTCCTCTCTCCAATTCAAAGTTACATCATAAAAATCCTCGGGCGGCGAATCGAATCGTCAGCCGTTGCACAGCGGCGGCGGACGAATTCGAGGCTGTCTCGCGAGCGATTGGATTTGCGCCCTCGTTTTCTTACGCGCCCGAGTCCGATAATGTCGGACCGACATCCTCTCTGGCCCTATTCGCTCTCTCTCTCTCTCTCTCTCTCGGCTGCCGCGCCGCGAATTTATTTCCAGAGCGACACGAGTCGTCGTCTGAGGGACTCGCGATAAACGCGCCGGCCGCTTGCCGTTGAGGCGAGGCGTTTCCGAGGAGAAATTTATTTATTTGAGTAGTATAAGAAGTAAAGGGCAAAATGTGTTATTAGTGGAGTAATTATTAGATTGAATGTTGAAAAAGTCTAGTGGTATGATCGGTAATTTTTACCTTTTAAGAGCAGGTAAATGTACTTTGAAGAATTTCTTGTATACGTTTTCGAGCGTTTGAAGTTTTTTTTCTATTTCAAAGAATCAGGTACATTTTAAACGATGCAACAAGAATATTCCACTAACATCTGCAAAAGCTCCGTAAACCTACTTTCCAATTAAAACAACCCCCTTTAAACGAAGATTAATCCGCGAACAACGCGCCGAGTCATTTAATCATGCAAGAAACCACCCTCTCAACAGGTTAATCAATCCCCGGCACGAAAATAGAATCGTCCCAAAAAAAAGGGCTCTCTCTATCCCGTAATATCTTTTTCCCCGATACCCCGACGCCGTCCGTCAACCCACGAAGCGACTGTGTTTACCGTCGACAAGACGGACTCGGGTCCGAGTGTACCGAGAGAGAGAGAGAGAGAGAGAGAGAACGCGGGGAGGCCGCGCGATCGATCGGGACGCGCTGCCGGGCGGTCGCGTCGCCAAGATGGATGGCAATAAGCAAATGTGTTTGCCCCGGCGCGACGAAGGCGAGGGGGCAATTAATTAGGCTCGATTATCTCTCCGTCGCGGGAGAGTGAGAGAGAGATGCGCGCCTTTTTCGAGCCGTCCCGCGCGGCGTTTGCTCGGGAAATTGTATCGCTCGGAGGTGTGCTCGCGTATGTATACGGGGGGATAACGTTCGCTGTTGCGTGGCCTGTTTTCGTTATCGGACCGATGGATCTTTGGGCGGGGGACGCGGGATATACTTTTTATTACGACGTGTGTCCTTCGGCCGAGGGTAGGGGTGCACTTTTGTGCGTTTCACTGGCGGTTTTTATTCAAATTAATACGGCGTTAGTATCATTTTCTCGTTTAAAGAGCGAATAATATTCTTTTTTTTTTTAAGACTGTATTTTAGTTTTACCAATCGGAATATAGGAACATTTGCTTTTGAACTATTGCTATAATATCCACTGAAATTTGGTATTACTTATTGAACAAAAAAGGATTATTTTTTCAAATCACAACATGATTATGACACCCTCGTTTTAAATTTCGCAGTTTAGACAAATTTTAGGACTCCAAAATAAACGCTCATTTAAAACGCAAGAAAATAAAAAGGGAATTCCGTTGTATCAGACGAGGCTTGAAGCTTTTGTGGTTGGCTAAAGAAGAAGTGAGCTCTTGACAGCCGCTTCGACAGAAAAATCAATTTGTCTGATAGGTAAATTTTCGTCGCGTGTATCGAAGGTAATGAAATCGTTCGGCGGAATTATTTATGGAGGATTCTCGTTTGGAGAGCGTCAAAACACTGTCGTCCGGAGTTCAAGCGTCTATATTCATAAATCTGGTCGTGATTGTCTCAATTCAGACTCCCAATATTCTACAATTTAATCTAAAATAAGCACCAAATCCAATTAATTTTCGATTTATCATCGTAAAGTAATTTAAAATTTTTAAAAAATAAGTAAAACTCACAAAACAAACTTCTTTCGCATCCAAAGCAATTAAATTTCCCGAAGAAACAACGTAATCTCCTCGCGCTCGTACAAGCAAACACGCGAAAAAAGCGCCGCCGCCCGGAGAATTGAACGACCGGAGCGTCGCGGCGCGGCCAGCAAATTGAAAACACGCGGCGCTTGACCCTCCCCAGATAAGAACTCGCACGTTCGTCCTCCCTTTTTTTGGCGGCGACAAAAAAACGAAGCTCCTGCATGCGAGGTAAAGTCCCGTTTTTTTTCCTTTTTTTTCGGAACGAGTTTCTCGGAGGCTCGAGGTTTCGTGTAATGTACGCGGCAGGTGAATGCAAATTGGCGCCGCGTAATTTATACCGAGAGGCGCTCCTCTCGCCGAAGCGATATATTCATTAGCCAATTACCCCCTGGCCGCAAATCCATGGAGCGGCAAGTCTGGAGCGACGACTAGTCGATCGCTAACGGAGACGGATTCGTGTCTGCGAACGGCTGATTCGTGATGCATTATTGAATATCAATTTTTGAGATTTTGGCTATGAAGGTTGTTTTGTTATGTGATTTATCTGGGATTTTTGTATTGCTACACTATAATACACTTGCTTTTTCTTTTAAGATTGAACTTGCAGCTTTATTGAAAATCAAAATTGTACCTTAATTATAAAAATGTTTTAACATTTTCCTTACAAAAAAAAAGTATCCAAAACACAAAGTATATTAATTTCATTTCGAGCATAACAAAATAATCAATTTCCTCGACAATAACTAATTCATCCACCTCATAAAATGCAAGCCTAAAAAAAGCTTCGAGTACAAACAAACTTTAAAAAAAACGCAACCAAAATCACAAAACGCGCCAGCCGAGAAAATCGTCGAGATCCATAAAGGAAGGCAGGCGCGGATCGTATCAAGGTTCCGGTATCTATGGGCCAGGCCGCGGCTTCGGCTTCCCCATGACAACTAAGCCGACAACAAACGTCTAATGGACTAACGGCCGCGCGCGACTCGGACTTTAATTTTCCGACCGGAACGCGAGAGATCTCTGCCCTCCATAACCGGCTATAGATCCGCTAATAATACCCCTCTCTCCGCGCTGGTGTAACTGACGCGAAATTGCGAGATGCCTCCTTTCCGAGAAACGGGGGGAGGATTCTTTTTTTTGCTGTCGGAATGGATTATGCTGCGTAATAGATTCATTGATTTGGGATTAATAAATTGAAAGTGTTCCATGTGATTGTTTATGGGACGATGGAAAAAATAAAGTTATTAATTCCGACGGTAAAATATTTTCGTTCTCGTGCCGTTTGCTACTGCATTGTTTACGTCAAAAAACGTTAGTCATCGCCGTGACTTCCAAAAAAACACCAGTCATCGCATATGTTCCGAATCCGCATCAAATATGCATGAACCAAATGCAATTACAGAATTGTGCCTTTTCAAATTGTGCGCTACCCGTCGACTGATTACTTAACGATGCCATTAAACAAATTTGGCGGTCCTAATCAATATTGCTTAGGCGGTCGACAATAATCAATAAGCAAGTAGTCCAAAACAAACACGCAATGCACACACAGACGCAAACCCCGAACCGTCCCCGATTTTATTAATGCATAACCCGGCCGTCGGTACATCATTCGATTAATAAGAAGCAAAAGAGCCGCGCGCGACAAATTGGAACGCGCGGCAATCGGAAAAGCCAGCTGATAAAAAGAGCTGAGAGAGAACCCAGCCTCCGACGACGCATAGATGTAGGTCGAGGAGAGGAGAGGAGAGAGAGAGAGAGAAAAAAAAATGAAAGGAACGACCTCTGCCGATGTCCCCTGCGTTATGAATCATTCATCCTCCCCCTTTCGCCCGCGCAAAAGTCCACTACACAGCGCCGCGCGCGTCTCCCGGCGGGGAGAGATCCCTCTTCCACCCTCCGCCGCGCAGCAGCGCGCGCGAGAAAAAAAGGAGGAAAGCTCCTTAGGCGGATTTTCATGGCAAAGGAGGACGATGCTGATGCCTTCGCTTCCTTATCGCCTCTCCTCCTCTTCTCCTGCGGAGCTGCAAAAATATGAAGCCCATTTTTGTGTGTGTATATCCCGCGGCGGAGTTCGTTTTGCAGTTTCTCTGGGATTCGGAGTTTTACATGAGAAGCGCTATTTCTCGAATAAATATGAAACGGCAGAGAGAAAAAACAGGGTTTTTATCTGTAGACGAAAACAATGCTTATCGAAAGAAAAAAAAGAACCTTATATCATTAAATCATTAACTGGAAAATCCAATCTCGATATTAACGTATAAAATTTTCTTCTGTTTCAGATGAACCGTCCTATTCAAGTGAAGCCGGCGGATAGTGAAAACCGCGGAGGTGAGAACAAGCGATCGATCCGATGATAGAAAGCATATATATAATTAAGAGCGCAATTAGATTGACTTTGAACGAATATTCGTCACTTAACAATAACCGCTTTAATAGAGTTTATATATCTTACAGGCAGCGTCACGTAAATTACAAATAAGCCTATATACTGTACATTGCGCGAGCGCGCGTACATATATATATATATATATAATCCGTAGCCGGTCTCGACTCGGGGGGGCGCCACGATCCTTCGATCCGCCGCTGAATTTCATAAACTTCTTACGGTATAATATCCGTTACGAGTAATTACGCGTACTAAACAATTGATTTTTCTCCGCGCCGAAAGAACGACGCGGATCAATACTCGGCCACGCGGCCGAAAGTCGAAGGGGGAGAGGAAGCGCAGAAATCGGCTCCTCGTCCTAAATAGGGCAGAGAGAACGCGGGCTTCCTCTCTCTTTATCCGCGTCTCGATAGCTCGACTACCCCAAATAGTTTCTCCTTCTTCCCCTTTTTTTTCTCTCTCTCTCTCTATCTCGTTCTCCTCGTGTGTATATATCCTCTTGGAACGCATCCAGAGGACGCGCTCTCTCGCAGATAAGAGCATCAGCGGCGGATAAACGATCGTGACTCACCTCCGCTCTCTATAAATACGTATATTGCCAAATATATATACCAATGTGTACTTTTCTTCCAGAATTCGAGTTTAGGAGCTCGTACCACGTGATTTGTCCGAAGCGCGAGATAATAATACGATAGTCGCCGTGAGGGGTGGGTGCACTGGTTAATGATCAGTTTTTTTTGAGAAAAGCGTTTAGAAAGCGATTCGATCTCGCGTTCGATTCTCACACGAGTGGATTGTATAAGCGACTCGTCCGATCGCCGCTGGAGGTATGTGGAAACTAGTAAAAAAGAAAAAGAAAGCAATTGCAATAAAAACGTGTGGTAGTTTTTGGCTGACAGTCGACTAAAAATCTCTATGATTCGTAAAGCGTTCTTTGTCTCTCTGTGGAGTTATATATACATTTATTAAAATGGCACGCTGTATATCTATATGTGAAGTTACTCTGTAAGTAAGCGCACTTTCTTAATATATTCTATTCTGTGTCTATTAAAAAAAATTCTCTCACTGTGGGCTTTGACCGTTTTCTAATACAATATATTGTTCGGGCTCTTCTAACAGTGTGACGAAAATAAAGTACAAATGTAAATGTCGTGAAAAAGTGGTTGTCGTGACGAATAACTGGAATTGGTCATTCATAAGTGCATTCACCCTTGATCAGTACATGTCCTAATATCTTAGTCTGTTAAAATATACTGCAAACGTTTTCAAAGCTATATAACGCTGTAAATAGAGCTGTAGATTTTGCTAAGAGGCCCCGAAAAATTTCGCAAAACTAGACTTTAGTGTATAATCAAAGGTATCGAATTGACAGCCGGCATATTTAAGGATAACAATAAACCAAGGCACACAGCTTTTAAGATACATTCCAAATTTTGGTTCCGCACAAAATTAATTAACGAGTAAATCAATCCAATTGGCACAATATACCGACTAAAACCATATATAAGATACACGATGGGATAAAGCTGCTTCTCTCAAGACCTCTTTCCCCGCTCTCATTTCTTGCCGGCCCGGCATACCGGATACTCGAGCAATGCCGACAATGGGACCGTGCAGTTCCATCCCTCGTCGTCCTTACACTCGGGGCCGGTGCGCGCGTCCTTGGGACGTATAATATAAAAACGTCTTGCCTCGCCGATACAAAGGCCAAAAGATATATTCCCCCCGCGCGCTTGCCCGCATGAGCCGCGCGCGCGCGCGCCTCGATTATCTCTCTCCTTCGGGCTTGAGCCATCTTCCTTGCCAGAGGAGCGCCCGCATATAACTCTTCCTCGATCTCGCGGGAGATCGGCAGATGGCACTTTCGTCCAGATGATCGTCGTCGGGCGAGAGAGAGAGAGAGAGAGAGAGATGTGTAGCCACGCGGCGAGGGTGGAAAGCGGGAGAACTCGCTCGGGGGGGTTAGGAGAGAGAGAGAGAGAGAGAGAGAGAGAGAGCCGTAATTCATATGCTAATCTGGAGGAGATGCCATTGTAATCTCCGGTCCACAAAGCCTCGCCTTGACGCGGATGCAGGCAGAGTGATCCGTGCAGCGCAACGCCGACGCCCCCCTCCACCCCCGCCTCCTTCTTCGGCTGTGTATACCTATGTAGATGATGTATCCAGGGGCTTGGGGTTCAGAGAGAGAGAGAGAGAGAGAGTTCAATCAGATGGGGGGGTTACTGAACTTCGGCAACATCGTCGCATAAAGCAACGAGGCCTCCACTTTGGGCTGGGCTCTGACTGACAATGCAAAACGCAGCCGATCCTCTCTCTCTCTCTCTCTCTCTCTCTCTGGCTCGAGAATCCATCCGACACCCTCGTGGAATACGTAAAATTGCTCGCGACTCGGTCCAATAATGTCCCGGGCTCCCGAGCCCTACGATGGGTATTGAAAGTTCAATGAGACACCATTAACCGGGGAGCCCGAGTTTTAGTCGCGCTTCTTTCCTCGATGGCGTCCGTTCGCTTTTGGAGGGAATATTATTCTAGTCGGTGGCTCTGATTAATTCGATTTATTACTTGGGTCGGTAAATAGTATTATACCGGTTACGTCTTTGCATCCGAATTTATAATGACTTTGTAGTACGATTGACGCAAAACGCTCTGCTGTACTTTTGCACGCGAGCGACACATTTCTAAAAAATTCTACCAAATTCAAAGAAACGGCGAGGAGACCATTTCCCCTTTAAACTCCGAATCATCAGCCTCGGATCCGGCGGAAGAAAAAAGGAACCTCCACCCAAAGTCCGCGGGAAAGACATCACGTGGATATGACGGTTAATGCACCATCGAGCCATTCTGACAGTGCTAAATTACTGAAAGAACTCTCTCTCTCTCCCTCGGCCCGCAAAAAGACGATCCCCGGCCAGCTTTCAGCTGCACGTCGTCGGCGTGTTCCAATGTCTTTTCAGAGGGCGACGGCGGAGGTAAGACGTCGGAGGGACTACACGAGATAGGCTTTCATTGTCCGGACGAATCGCCTAGCTTTTTCCGCGTTAATGACTGGCCTTTAACGGGAGGAGGTCTTCCCTCGTCGCTCACTCTCTCTCTCTCTCTCTCTCGGCTTAATTACATCGTTTATAGATCCGGGGCCTCGCTCGCGAGAGAGACTCTCGCCGGAGAGAGAGCTAATGTCCTATTAGCGGTACAAAGGACAGATCAAATTTTAATTGCGACGCGTTAAAGCCGAGCCGCGCCTCGCCGGGAGAGTCGATGCTTTTTAATCATAACTTTTCTCTCGCTCTCTCTCTGTCTCTCTCAAATCCCTCGATTAATTACTGCTCAGGGGCCGCGGCGCGATTCGGCTCTCCTTCGAGGAGAGGGAACTACGCGATAAAAAAATATTCCGACACTTTCATCCCCTTCGCGAAGGAAAAATCCTCCTCCGCGCCCCGGGAAAGGCTTCTCTCTCTCTCTCTCTCTCTCTCTCTCTCTCTCTCGCTCTCTCGTTGTAATCCGAAATAATCAATACCCGGAGAGCGGAGAGCTCGGGCATCGGGCTTTATGAAGTTACTTCGGAAACTCGCTGATCGCTCGGCTCGAGGCAGAGCTTAAGGTTGTACCCTCCGCAATGGAGGGGAGGGGGGCGGCGGATTTGTCGGTTGTCCGCCGGCGAGAGAGAGAGGCCTTCCCCTCCTCTCTCTCTCCCTGTTTAACTTGTAAATCAAGTTAATTTGAAATACGAAAAATGCATAACTGATAAGCCGAATTTCAATTTAAATTGCCTGATTTAGTCCCGAAGCGAGGCGGCGGCGGCGGCGGATAATGTATCCTCTCTCCGGCCGCGGGTAGGATTTTCAATATTTTCGGAGAGAGAGAAGAAGTAGCGATCCCGTCGGAGTTTACGACTCGGAGTCTAATCGCTCTCTCTCTCTCTCTCTCTCCGGGAGTAAAATTTCCCTAAGACCAGGGCCGCGCCGTGTTTCGGCGATAAACTCAAAATAGTGCGCGCGCGGAGGATCCCTTCGACAATCGCTTTTCACCGGGAGAAACTCTCCGCGAGAGAGGAGAGGGCATTAAGTTGTACGCGCGGCGGCTCGCGAGAGGCTCACCAGATTTGAAAAGCGAAGTTGAACAAACTCCCCGTCTCTCTCTCTCTCTCCTCGGGCAAGTGGTCTTCTCTCTCTCTCTCTCTCTCTCTCTCTCTCTCTCTCTCGGCTGGATAAGGTGAGGCCAAAGCTAGTTTGGAGCAAGTAGATAAGTTTCGATCTCTTCCCTACGTCCGCCGAAAACCGGCATCTTGCCACCCCGAGAGCCGAGAGAGAGAGAGATAAAGAGGGACCCTCTGCCCCCCGCATTCGCGTCCCCCGAACGGCCAGGACATCGTCGTCTCTTATCGATTGCGTCGCTCTCGTCCAACTTTCCGCGAAAATCCCTCTCCCCCCCCTCCGCGTCAGTTTGGCTCGCGTAAACAGCGAGGACTCTAACCGGCAGAAGTTTATACGACGTTTTTATCGATATGGCACGTTCCTACCACTACTCCTCTCTCTCTCTCTCTCTCTCCTCCGGCCCTCTCCCTCTCTCTCTCTCTCTCTCTCTCTCGAGATATTTTAAATGGTCGCGATAAATAAAAGAAGTGGGAAATTGTTCTCGTTTATTCGCGGTTATACGCAAGTCCGAGAGATAGCCAAGAAAGCTTTCCTCCTCCTTGTTTAGGAGAGATGAATAATTCAGCGCGCTCAAAAATAGCGAGCGCAGAGAGAGAGAGAGAGAGAGCCTTTGCCCGTATCTCGGGGAGTATACGTAGATGCGCGAGGGCGGCGGAAAAAAAAAGTGGGGAATCAAAAATTCAAAACGCTCTAAAGGTGACTTATAATTCGAAATTGCGGCCGACTCGAGCTCGCTTCTCCCACCGGTCGGGAAGCTCCTTAAAATACAAGTCGCCGTTGCAGCCCGGATAAAAGCTCCCGTTTTTCCGCGAAAGTACGCACCCGGCCTCTGCAGGAATTCTTTGATAAGCGACGGAAGATACAATGGTATTTACAAACGTAATAGGGGTTTGTTTTTCGTCGGGGTATCAATGGACTAACTCAATTTATGAGACGGCAAGTATAACCAGTTCAATAATTCAGACGAAAATACATCAGCTAATTTTCTCGGTTTCTAAAAGGCTCTAAATGATAGGAAGTACGATAAATCACCGAGTCGGGGGGAGGGGGGGGGGGGCTATCGGCGTAAAAACTTCCTACATCCATCCTCGTAATAATCCATCGTGCGGTCTAAATAAAGGCGCTAACAAGGCACAAAAGAAAAGTAACATCAAAGTGAATAAGCCATTTTGCCAGCGGGACTACGAAAACTCGATCCATTTGTACGTCGCTATCCATTGAGACGACCTAGTCGACGCGCCTCAAAATCAAATCCCAGAGCGTCGTGTCGTCGAGGCTTTTTCTTCGCCTTCGGCTTTTACCGGACACTAGACAAAGAGGAGGGAAAAAAACGAGCTCTCTCTCTCTCTCTCTTACTTACTCTCTCTCTCGCTCGCCGAGCACATAATTTCCCGAGGGTGAATTCTTTCTTCGAGGCGATAGGCCCTAAAGGGCGCGTTAACACTTTGCTCGGTTGACAAAGGTCCAATTTCTCTAAGAAACTGGGAGAGGTAGAGAGAGGAGAGGAATGGAAGGTGCTTTATGAAAAGTAAAGGTGGTTAAAGGGACGCGGGGAAAATGGAAAAGTCAAAGCCATTGCGAGAGCTATATTAATACCCCCGTCCGGCCGGGGAGGATCTTTTTGCCTTTTATGGCTCTTAAGATAAATCTGCGATCTGGGTCATAAAATTTATCTAAAATTTTATGATCTCCCCATGTGATGGAATAATCCCCTTCCTTAAGTCACTCTCGGAATTCCACTTCTCGATTGCTGATAACTTTCAAATTTACTCGGCCGTCGAGCTGCAATCCGACGTCTCATTTAAGGGTCGATTTTTTTACATCCTCGAAAATGGGCATCTCTTGTTGGCGGCTGTAGTAAATCGTAATTACGAATCGATCGCCTCGTTTGGCTCCGAGTAAACTCCATTAATTTAGACATCAAAACAGTGACCCATACTCGCTAATTAATCCTTTCCCTCTTCTCAACTTTAAACTTTACTTTCCCGCTGCAAAAACTTATTTATAAAGATTTCAATTCGCAGCGCACTAATCCGGGTGGAGGGGGGGCTTAAAACCCAGGCCAGGACGTAAAGAAAGCAACGAATGGAGCGTGGAAAGAGGCCAAATGAGAGAAGCAAAGCGTCCGCAAGGTTAAGAGGCTCGCCTCACCTCGGAAGGGCGTCGCCGCATAGAACGCGAGAGGAGGGACACGAACGAACGGGGCCGCAAGTCAGGCGAGAATCTAATTTCCCGAGACAAATCCTTAAATGTGCCCCAGAGCCAAGACGGCCGTTTACGGCTACCTGCGGGGAATGAGTTGTAGTCTTTGGGGGAGGGGTGAGGAGGGGAGGGGGGTCTGGGAGGG
>UCOM01003627.1:0-16635 GCA_900474385.1 Ormyrus pomaceus | reverse complement strand
TTTTTTTTTTTTTTTGCCTAGTGAGGTCGAAAATCTAACTTTCAGAATCCGGTGCCAGACGGGAAAGTAGTACTTTTGGCCCGCTAGGCAAAAAAAGAAATATTTGAATAAATTTCGAATATCTAACCGCAAAATTTAGTACGTTAAGGTTAAAAGTTCTACGATACTGAATTAAAGATTAAAGATTCATGAAATTATAATAGAAAAAAATATGTTGAACTTATGCAATGAATAAATGTCTAATATGCGTAATAACAAAATACTTAGCGCGCCTAAATTTAGCTAGTGAGTTAAAAACAGCGTTCCTGGAATTAAAAAAAGATTTTTAGTCAAAATTTGCAACTGCAATAGAGGGCTGACAGAACATTAAAAAAATATTTGTTTCCTTGGCGAGCACCTAAATTATTCAAAAATTAATTTAGTTCTACTTTGAATGTATATTAAATATGCCTTTTCCTCCAGTCTGCATAATGTGTAGGTTTACAAAAGCTTTCATCCAAATATAATGCGGACTATAGACCTGGCGAGTATCCAATGACTGTGTTGGTGAGGGAATAAGAAAAATAGATGCAGAAAGTCCTTACAACTTCTTTAGCCTCAAACAAGCTTGAAATTGTAGATATACCTTGTAATTTCCAGATTAAATATGCATTTTTGTCATATGCAAGAATTCAGTCGTCTGCACCGCGTATGTGCTTCTAGGAATAATTTAACATAAAGTAAGGTTTTGCACCCAGTAAAAATTATGGTGTCATAAGACGCAAAAAAGCGATTCGCACCTCATAAAAATGTAACGCTTAGTTACGAGCTTACATCGTTTACGTCAGAAATGGTACACCGTAAAAAGAGGCGTCCTTTCTATCTTGCTGAAAAATCAATGTAGAGTTTAATTAGAGACCAAGTCAAGCTCGCAACAGCTTCCCTTTTCCTCGAGCAGAAAAAGTTCTTAAAATATTTTGTTGTCTTGATAGAAGAGAATATTCACATTGACCTCGAGTCTCGTCCTTTCTTTTAAAAGCTTCCGGTACTGTTAACAGCTATATTTTTTAGTTTCAGAGACCTTAATAAAGTTTTTAGGTCATTGCGCAATAAAAAGCTCTTACTGTTATTCTACAAATTTTTCAGTCAACAATTATGGCTGAAACCAACGGGTCAAACAATAAAACAGTTTTTTTTTCTTTTTTTTTTTTAAATCTGGATCTGACTACTGACAGAACTGCAACATTTTGGCAAAGCTCACTGCTTCTAAAAGTTTCTCCTGGCCCAAAGGCGGAAAGCTCGCGGCGTTCTACGTATAACAAACAGTTTGCAAAATATATTTTTCTAAAACAGCTTTCTATCTCTTGCCCTGTCAAGACAAAATTCAGCATCATTAAAACGAAACTAGAGCATGCACAGTCTAAATAATGTTTTCGAGCTTCCGCAATTTCGAATCGACTTGCGCAGAAGCTTCAAGCTTTCATTCGTGCGTTAATGTGCGAATGCTGGTCATCGTTGAGACTCGAAGTGAATTAAGTATGTAGGTTAAGTCTGATTAAAACTTGCTTTCAAAATTAGCTTTGAAATTTGAAGCGCGTGCCGGAGAACGTCGGGAAAAATCGTTCGCTCGAAAATGGACAAAGCCTCGGGCAGACTAATGAAATTGTCGTGGACGTCGAAAGCCACATTCTCCGATACCGCAGAGGCTCGTGCGAATATTAAATCGCCGCATCTTCCCAGCGGCTTCTGAGCCACATCACGCGCTGCCGCATTAACGGGAGCTCGACCGCCAGCCTTTGAATGGCAAGGTTGATCGATACGCCGCCTCTTGCCCTCTCTCGGCCACGTTATTTCAATCACGATTCAAGTGGAGCAGCCTTTTTAACCAAGACCCCGAGCAGACTGATGCATGCGAATTCTTTTCAAATTACGTGTTTGAATTGGTAATGCTGACGCTGTTCTTCGGAAAGGCCATGTTTGCCCGACCTATTGAGTTACTCGGATCCGCTTGCTCTTTTTCCAACCCGGAAGAACCACCCGCGACCTCTATTTAATAATGTTCCTTTTCTTAAAAAAAAAAAAAAAATTCAAGTACTTTTAATAAACTTTAAAAGCTTACTACCCAAAGATAACGTGTTCCTCTTTTTATAATTTCGCTGTCGCGACCGAATGGGCGATTCAGCGGATATTGCTCGACGAGAAAAAGGGCATGTAACAAAATGAGATGTATTAACACTTAAGTAAACAGGTATAATTGTTAGAGCTCTCTCCCGGCCATAAAATAAAAAGAAAAACTAAAAGAACGCAGCGCAGGCAATTCTCCGGAAGATTTCGGTTTTATTCAAACAGTTATGCCGTAGAAAAAGTATGCAAAATACGAGGGCGGCATCGGCGAGAACGAGCAATAATAGCAAGTAGAGTATATCGAGCGCGAAGGAGTGGAGAGAGCGGCGGACTGAAGCGTGATAAATCGCGCGGGGAAAGCTGGCACGATCGCGATTCTGACCGTTATGTTTCCTTCCGGATTAAGAATCCGATTTGAGGTGAAGCGCCGCGAAAAATCAATTACGGAAGTTTGCCGCGCTTGGCGTTAACGCTACGAAGCGCCGCGGCTTAAAAAAAGTTCTAAACTTATTCGACGTATTTAAATAGCGAGCGAGATGAAGAGCTAAGGTCGAAACGGTGCACTGCCCTCGAAAGTCACGAGAGGCATCGAATTCCGTATTTTCTGATAAAGGCCTAACTATGATTAAGTTGGAAAGTTCGCCGATACGTCGTAATTCTTTGGGGAAAGGAAGCCTGCCGAGTGCCAAGTTTACTTGTGCTTTTTACGTTCCTCCTTAGCCGAAAATCTTAATTTACGAGGATTTCCGGCGCTCGCACGGTCACGACCATTTCTAACACTTACCTTTGCGACCGGAGTTCTCTCCGCTGACCCCAATAAAAGCAGGCTAAACGCCGAGGGGTAGGTCTTTTTTCTTCGTCTCCCCCTTCGGGTTTACCTTCGCGTCGCACGCTTTTCTCGTGTTTAATTTTCCCCAATAACGTATTGACTGCAGTCTTGCCGCGACAGCCTTGGCATTCGCCGATAAATTCATCGCTCCGAGCGAAAGAAATTTATTTAATTATAAACAAGTTATCCGGCTGTAATTGGAAAACTTTTTAGCCGATTTCATTGCCAAATGGGAAATTAATGAATTCTTTGCGGGAGAATTTTCGCTGACGAATTTGCGTACGCGGGGGAGTCCCTCCCCCCTCCCCTCCAGCCGCGAGAGAGATCGAGGTGCCGGAAACTTGGCTGGAAATTTTCATATCCGAGCCCACGAGTTTATTCAATTTGCGATGGATTCGTTTACGGCTACAACTCTTGATATTTCCCCGAATTACAATAACTGATGGAGGAAATCTGGATTGTAAATGGCGGCGGAGGGTCGTCGGGAAAATAAAATGCAAATGAAATGCAAGTTTTTGCGCAAGCAAGGGTGCCTGTAGCTGGACAGTCCTATGGCTGGCTTTTTGTTAAACGTAATTTTCGCAGCCGCGAAAGAAAAGAGTCGGCGTTGCTCCTTTGTTCCAGGGTCCGAGGACTGTGGAGTTAATTGCGGGGAGAATAAGTGACAGCGCAGCCGGTGTGTGATTCCGCACGCGAATTCGTCCGCAATGCGGAATTCCTAGACTCGAACGTGCGCGCAGCCCCGCGGGAACTTAGGAAAAATCCTCCTTTTATTCTCTTTTAGTATTCATCGGACTTTTTATTCTCCATACTGTTTCGGCGCGACCTCTTGGCTTTTATTTCCCTTTTCGAGTTCCTTTTGTCGGTAATTGAAGAAGACCCAATTGCATATACCGTATTCCAGCCTGGTCTGAATCTCATTTTAATTGATTATGCCACCGTTTCTGTAGCTTGGCAAGAGCTCTTTAAGCCCCAATTATTAACGCGCTCCTTGCTTGTTCATGTGAATGCGTTTGCGATTATTTGATATTCAATTATTAAACGAATTAAACAATGAAATTTATAGCTTAAACCCGCCGTTTATTAACGCACACTTTTTCTTCATTTGTTTCAGGTGAGTTCTTCTCGAAACAGCTAGAAAGCTAAGCTATTGGTAGACTTCGCTGTGAGTATTTAGTCAAAGTCAGAATTTAAAGGAACTTATTTGAAATTTTGTTTCCTCTGTTATTATTATTACAAAGCCGTAGAGGAAGCTGTGTAATAATATAAATTTTAGTTTTGCTAAAAACTCGTTAGAAATATATTTTGATTAAAATACATTATTTTTTAAAAATATCTGAATGAATTTGTATCTGTGGGCGCATATTTGTGCGTGTGTGTGTGTGTGTGAAGACCACGAGATCTCAGCACCAACTGAAGTGAATTTAACGAACAAAGCATCATTTTTTTTCTTTCTTTTTATATTTAGGGGCCAAAAATCCATTTGTTATTTTCTCGATGTGTTTTTTGTTTTATGTTCATTTTTATGAATGCTTTACATACGAACTTATATCTACCAGTGCATTGAGAGAGTTGCTGTAAATATAAGTGGAAAATTTTATTAATATTGAATGATTGTTTTTAAATTAATGTTAGTTAATTATTATTTCAATTAATAATTATTTAAAACAAAATAATGCATAAATTTGGAGGAAGTTAAGTGAAGAATTGATTACCTGGCCTTTTATTATTGACAGGGCTAAATGCGGGTTTAAAAAAGGATTACATTGTAACTATGAAAGAATCTGTAAATTGAAATGAATCGATCAATTCCTGTTTGTAATACAAATACAACTTGCTTTTAAAATAGAAAACAGGTCGCCGCTGACGGTTATTTGTTTGCGGCATTGGACTTTAGCGTCCCCCAAAACGCTTGTCCTAGAAGTAATTCCCTAAAATTTTTTTTATCATATTTCATATTTAATTTATTTTTAAAACCAGTTGTTAAATTGATTACAAATATTTTGCGTTCGATTTTACAATATTAACCCTTTGAAGCACACATTTTTCTATTGGCTATTTTTACCCGAAAAATCTTACTCGAGGGTTTTTGGGGTCACTGAATACGAATCTGCAACTAGAGTTTTCATTTTTCAAAATCCAAGATGGCGAATTCAAAATGGCGAATTCAAAATGGCGAATCAAAAAATTATTAGATTTGGAAAAATGAAGATTCTAATTGCAGATTCGTATTCAGCGACCCCGAAAACTATATTATAGGTATTTTCAAAAAAAAATTTTGAAAAGTCTAGTCAAAAATGAATTTCTCCAAAAAAATCACAGTTTTTTCGTATATGTTTGTTTCTTAACAATAAATAATATTTGTTCAAGGTTGGTACAATTTTTCTTCATGTTCCTTAACATCTGAAGAATGGACAAAATGCAAAAAACCGAGTCTAAATCCGTTAACTAGAGGATAATTAAGAAGATATTACCAAAAAGTGATTAAATTAAATCGGTAACCGGGTTTACCGCTGTGCTTCAAAGGGACTTTGACATGATTTTTCAGCGCTCGTGGTATACAATAATGTACGATACTAGTGTTTAAGTTGATTATTTACCTCGTGAGACTTTTCTCCCTCGCTTCGTTCGGGCGAAAAATGTGTCACGAGGTAATAAACGTCCGTGTCGAAAAGTATTATTAATACAAGAAGGAAAATAAATTATTTGAAGATTATAGTTTTCTAAATTTTTTAAACTTGAAAGATTTCATTTTCAATGAGAATCATAAATTCAATAAAAGTGTTCTGTATCAGCGTAGGGGAGACCCGGGCAAAACGGACACCTTAAGGAAAAACGAATAAAAATGAATTCAAGAGCGAAAAATATAATTAATTAAAATTTTTTTCTAAAGAAGATATCAAAATAAATAAGTACGTGCAACCATAGCGATGAATTATTGTTTAAACATATAATAAAAAATTGTTGAAAAAATTTTGGAATTTTGAGGTCGTCAAAAATCTCCGTACAAAATGAATACCCACAGGAAAATGCAATAAAAATTGGTTAAATAAGCAACTTTGATCATATTTATATATACATTTGTTTATAGAGGTTTATGGCAACCGACGGGTTATTCTACATAAGCCTATCTCGTTCACACCCGTGGAAAATTACGACGGTAGGCGTAAACGAAGTTTTCTCTCACTCTTAATAGAGAAAGCATCTTCCCTCCTTGTCGCGGTCGTCATAAACCCCTATTTATGATAATATAATGTTATATAATTATATATAATATATAATATATATTATACATATTATCTATACAGGACAGGGTGACCATTTTGTCCGAACTGTCTTGTCCGGAATGGATAAAATGACTTTTCTTTGACAAAACTAGTGAAAAAAAAAATTGATATTGATTCTAAAAGGTGTTTTTGGTAAAATATCTATAAATACAATAGCCTGATACTATTTTTGAATTAATTTCATTATCCGTGTAAAAAATAAGCTTACTATACTTTTTTACCTTGAAAACATTATCGTAAGCTCACAGACTAAAATCAATTTTTTGATTTCTAAGCGATGTTATTGCCGCGAACAGCGTGCAAGTACTGAAACTTTGATGCTACTGAAACATATAATATACTTGATTTATTTCGGAATTTTCGTAATAGCGATATCAGAAATAATAGGGGGTGTCCGTTTTTCCCAGAATGACTATTTTGCCCGGGTCTCCCCTATATCGTGAAACGAATAATGTGGTTTAGGATATTTAAGACATGCTGTAACCGAAACTACTTAATTGCGCATAAAATTAATTTTCAGAAAGAATGATGAAGAATGATATTTTACAAAATTAGTCCTTTTTTTCTATTTAAAAAAAGTGCAGTCGCTTTTGTGCACGTACTTACCTTTGCATTCACTCTGTTCGAAATCCTCTTTTAACAGTGCTCTTTCGAAATTGCCCAAGTCCGATCTGACTTTGGCGCCTCCTTCAACTATGAAAATCTTATTTATTAATTTGAAATTAATTGACAACTCTAAATCCAGTAAATAAAGCTTTCCCACTCGTAGATAATATCAAAGTATATTTCAAAAAAAGTTTCACGAAGAAATGAGTGAAAATAAAAACGTAATCTGGACAAAACATTTTTAAGGTATATAACCAATCTACTGTTGCAGTTTGAAATGTTTCCTCCAGATTACGTCCCCATTTTCAATTCTTTCATTCTGAAAATTTTTTTTAAAATATACTTGGATATTGCCTACAGTGGGGAAAGCTTTGTAATTAGTTTCTAATTACCGTTTTTTAATATAAATTAGGAAAATACACTTTGAACGTTTGGTGGCGCGCCAATCGCCTGGCAGAGCACTCTTAAGTTGGAAAAATTGAACTGCAAAACAGAATCGCGGCGACGGAGTCACGTGATTGAATCGCCGCGACAGAGTGACGTATGAAATTTGCACCTTTACTATAGTTATATTCAAGCGCGCGTCGCGCGCTGACATTCGCATTTCGTTTTTCAATTTTTTTTTTTTTTCATATTTCGATCGGCTTGAGATCGATAAATACTTGAAAACCGAACGAAGCTCGCGAGGGATTTTTATAAGTTTGGAAAAATTATAATTTTTAAAGTAAAATTTCTATAATTATGGTAATTTGTACAATGATGAATTAAATAATATCACATTAAAATTTATTTTAAAAGCACGTACTTAAATTAATTTTCATATCTTTGGCACATCCGCAGAACCACCATAAAAATAATTTTCTTCGCAATCTACAATCTTTTCCAAGCGTGCCGTCTTGCAACCAGATATGCAAGTATGCTCGAACAGTAATTACTCCTGACCGCCGTACGCTTTACCTTTTTTTCATTGTCTCGTTCTAATTTAATAAGATGCTTACCACGGTCTGGGTTTCTTTTTGCTTAACAATAGCTACGGACGAACGGTAGCTTGTTCTTTCACAGGAGCTAAGAGGGTTAAAAATTTCCTTTCTCTCAAAATCCCTTTATTGCTCTTGCAATCTGTTGCTACTGTGTTTTCTACCTAACCGGACTGCAGCAAGTTAACTGGTTATTTCTCTATTTTTTTCTCAGGATATTTATTGTCTCTTCTTTTTTCTACTTTCCCAATCTCAGACGTGTCCAGATGATAAAGAGGCTTACACACGATAGAGGCGGCCAAACCGTCCAGCGGACTTTCCGCTGGAAAAGCAGGCGGCTCGAAAAAACGAAAAAAACCAATAGAAAAAATCGCTCTACCGCTCGCCCCTCATATAATTTTTATGTTTACTAGCAAAATCCAACGCGCTTCGCGCGTACTATTTTCTTTTTTTGCGGTTATATGCGGGTGATTTTTCAGCGTGATTTGACTTTACTTGATTTAAATAAAAATTTTAATTATTTATTTATTTATTTTAAAGTAAATAATTTACCTAAAATCTTAAATCAAAATTTTTCTACATAAATTCACGGTCTGAAATTAGTCTACTATCTGTATCTATAAAATTCAAAATCAGCGAACGAATCACGTCGCTGTTTCAGAGGCTTCACAACATTCGGCCATCTCTTTTTTAAGAGAGGATTAGTTTTATTTATTTTATAACTTATAATCAACCCCATAGAATAGATGATGCTGGTACACGGAGGAAAATGATTACTAAATTTTACTATATTTTTTCATTTGGGAGGACAGACTTGCAGTATGAGGATTATTAATATTATATGTATATAGTTTAAGGATTATTAAAACTATTATTAATATATGTATAATGAAGATATAAAATTTACTTATACTTATTTATTAATTAGCGATATTAATGAGATTTGATTAATTTAAATTAAAAGAAACGAGGTAGAAGGAAAAAAAAGTTTAAGGTTCAACTACCATTATAACTCCAAGAAGAGGAGAACTTGACCTGATAAGGTCCTTTTTTAGGTTTTTTATTTCTGGCTTCAACTTTCTAATCATCATTTTTTTAAGAGTGGAGGATCGTTTTTACGTTAAAATCGAACAAGATTCGTGCATATCGAAGCAGATGGGACTTTTCCGGATTTCGAGGTTTCTTACGTCTAATTGTACAATTGAACAAACTTACTCGGAAGTGAAGTTATATTGAAATTGTACTAAACCTCTCTTCCAAAATGATTAAATGATAGCTCCTTCTATTTCCGCGAAAAGATTCGCCAGAATTACCACACGAGTAGAAATTGAGTTATAGGGAAAAGGTACCTGGATAAGTAAAATTTACTATACTTATCTATTAATTAGCGATATTAATGAGATTTAATTAATTTAAATTAAAAGAAACAAGGCAGAAGAAAAAAAGAAAGTTTAAGGTTCTGCTACCTTTATAACTCCAAGAGGAAAATTTGACCTGATAAGGTTCTTTTTTATGTTGTCTTTTTCTGGCTTCAACTTTCTGATCATCATTTTTTTAAGAGAGGAGGATCGGTTTTAAGTCAAAATCTAACAAGATTCGTGCATAACGAAGCAGATGGGATTTTTCCGGATTTTGAGGTTTTTTACGTCTAATTGTACAATTGAACAAATTTACTCGGAAGTGAAGTTATATTGAAATTGTACTAAACGTCTCTTCCGAAATGATTAAATGATAGTTTCTTCTCTTCCCACCAAAAGATTCGCCAGAATTACAGGGAAAAGGTACCTGGATAAGTTATTGTGGAGCTGCTACGGTACCTGCTTAGGACCTGCAATGGTTTCTAACTACTAAGTATTCGTCAGTTCCTGTAAATTAAGCAAATTTTTTTGATGAAGTATACAGGTTGAAAAAGAGTCCCCCGTCTAGGTCCACCTGCAGGATGTAGGAAAAGTTTAAATACATCATTATACTATATATTTATTAAAAAAAGACATTTTTATAAAATTTACTTTTCATATAACCAAACGTAATTACCGTATTATAATAAACAAATATTATCATTAAGTTAATTTAATTAAAATGGTCAACCCCAGTAAAAAACTTTCAAATTCTCTTATAGTTTACAAGAAGGGTCGAAAGTATATATTACGGGATAATATTTCTAAACTTCACGAAGTCAAAATAAAAGTTGTACTTTATAAATTCATTTTTTATTTTTATGGTGTACGCAACGCAACAGTGATAAACAATAACATTTTTTTTTGGTACTATACGATTTTATTTTATTATCATTATTTTTTTGATTTAACGAAATTCTGATTCAGTGAACTAAAGTTATTTTTATAAAATAAGTATACGTATTCCTATATTCTGACAATTTAAAGCATTTTCTTTTTAATTTTGTTGTATTATTTAAATGCCTAAACTTTTTTTTTATTGCTTTCTTTTTGGTCGCGTCCGTCTAAATGTGTATTAGCGATTGATGCAATTATAATTAATTATAATATTTACATTTTTATTAACAATGAATTTGGTTTACATTAACTGTTTCATGTTTATACTATCTATAAAACTTATCACTTTTTTACATCAATGTTTAATATTACATATAGTAGTTCCTTAGTGGTGTTTCCTTGGAGCTTAACAAACTTCTTATCATGTCATTCTTAATCACATCATACAATTTTTAGGAATTCATTTCTGCTCCTACTTCTGAAATTTCATAAGATTAATTAACATATCGCACAAAATAACTCCTTTTCCTGTTGCCTTGAAAAATTTTACTTCGACGCTGCATTTTTATTCACCTAACAGGCATACAATTATTTTCGTAATAGCTTCATGTCTCATTCATTAACAAAATGATATAGAAAAATAGAGTGTACGTCAGGCATAGTGAAGCAAGTTTACGACATTGAAATTGAAAAAATGAAAATGTCAGTAGTGAATATTGAAAATCAATATATATAATGAAGCAAGTTTACAAGCTATTTTAACAGAAAAGTCGATGAAGCAAATATGGAAAATAAAAAAAAACCCTGTTTTATGCAATTTGATGATGCATGAAATGAAAATAAAAAATCAATTGTTATTCAAGGTGATAAAGAACACGGTTACATCGGTATTGGTAAAGGGGTGGAAGACGACGAAGTACCTGAAGCTCAAAATGGACTTGTAGTAATGATAGCCTGCGAAAATGCCAAATGGAAAATTCCACGTGCATATTATTTTATAAATGCTTTAGGAGAGAAAGAGAAAGCCTATATTCTTGTCACTATTTTTTAAAAGATCTTGATACTATTGGAATAACTGGAACGTCGGTAAGGTTTGATGATTTACAGTTTAATAAAACAATGTGCACGAAATTAGGAGCTCAAATATCCTTTGTTTAGTTTATATAGCTTGTTCTGAAATCTCAAAATGTTCTCGTCGATTTTTATTTCCTGTGTGAGAAATATTACATATTTTTTAATCAAAAATATTAATTCATAGTATTAAAATAGATATTTTAAGTCATTGATAATTTATTAACTTTGAATGCATTAAAGGAGCTCGGATTTATTTTTGCTTTCTCAAAGAGAAAGCCGTTAGTAACGGCAAAAATTTTTCAATGTTATAAATTTTGTTAAATTTCGATGATTTTACGGTTCATAATTAAAAAAAAATGGTCATTTTTGATGATGTACGGAACTAAATTTTGTCTCTACCATAACTTTCCAATGGATACATATTTGGGAATTGTCGTGAGCCTATTCCCGAGCTCGAAGTAGGATGAGGAGGGTGAGCCAGGTGCGCGTAATAAAAGGCGTCTTAATGAATTAGTCCTACTTTAATAAAATAACTTAATTAAACACTATTACAATTATAACAGCTCTCGTGAGCGATGTGGCTCGTGCCGTTCCCGCAACGGAAGTGAGCGGAAACTTCAGTCCATGCGCCAGCTTAAGGTGGCGCTTCCGATCGTCCCTTCGAGCCGCGCTAGAGGAAGGCTCGCGGTCTGAGCTGTTGCTTGCGGCGCGAGGGTTGCGACTTCGGCGCGATAGTCGATGGCGCCACAACCACTCCCCCTCCAGTGCTGGACGCAAGTTGCGGGCAGAACGTTACTCGTTTCTTCTGAGAAGCTGGATCAGGCTGGGTGGCCTGCGGGGGTGAGTTGCGTTCCTCTGGGACGACGGGTCCGTCCACGTCTGCAGGTGGAGTGCTGAGGGGTGGCGGCTCGTCTGTAGCTTCTAGAAAAGCCGGTTTCAGGGCATCGGTGGAGATTGTGCGGGCTTGGCCATTGAAGTCGATCACGAAAGATCGGTCGTTGATTCTCCTGATGATTTTGTGCGGGCCCGTATAGGGCGGTTCCAACGGCTTGCGGATGGCGTCTACACGTTTGAAGACGTGAGAGCACGTGCGCAGGTCCTTATAAATGAAGGGTTTCTGCGGAGCGACCATCTGCTGAATCTGTCCACGATGGTGAGGCAGTATTGAAGTCCCTGAGACAGAGGAAGTTTGATTAAATCAATGTGCACGTGGTCAAAGCGACCATCGGGAACATCAAAGTTTCCCAGGGCTGAGCGGTTATGACGGTGGATTTTGGACCGTTGACACGGCTGGCACTGTTGGGCCCAGCGCGCGCTGTCCTTTCGCATGCCAGGCCAGACAAATTTCTGTGTGATGAGCCGCACTGTGGCTCTGACGCTGGGGTGCGCAAGATTGTGGAGCACGTCGAACGCCGTTTTGCGTAGCGAGGCAGGTAAGTATGGCCTGACAGTTCCCGATGACACATTACAAAAAATCTCATGTCCTTCGATAGTGAGGAGCTGGAGGTCTAGCTGATTGTTTTCCTGTAGGTGAGGTAGCTCTGCGTCAGAATGTTGCGCTGTAGCAATAGCCTCTGGGTCGATGATCGATGGCATGGTGACGGCGCACGTGCGAGAGAGAGCATCGGCGACTACGTTTTGCTCTCCTTTGACGTATGCGAACGTCACGTGGTGCTGCAGAATGTAGTCCAGCTGTCGAGTCTGTCGGGGCGAGGCTTTATCCGAGCGTTGTTGAGCCGCAAAAATAAGCGGGCGATGGTCTGTGAAGACCGTGAACGAGCGACCTTCGAGCACTCGCTGGAACTGCTTGATCGCCGCGAAAATGGCGAGTAGCTCTGTATCATAAGCGCTATAGCGCTGTTCAGTCTCCGAGAGTTTTCTGGAGAAAAATCCCAGGGGTTTCCAGGTACCTCGTGGGAATTCTTGTTCGAGGGCGGCGCCGATGGCTGTGTTGGAAGCGTCTGTCCTCAGCGCGATAGGAGCTTCTGGCCTAAGAAAGGTGGTTGTTGTCGCCTCAGCGAGGGCTTCCTTACTGCGGGTGAACGCATATTCCGCCTCGGGCGTCCAAGCTAGGCGCGATTTCTTATCCTTGACGGGAAGGCCTTTGAGGAGCTCGTTGAGTGGAGCCAGCACCTCAGCAGCTTTGGCGATGCAACGTCGATAATAACTCAGGAGGCCCAGGTAGCGACGAAGCTCAGGGGGCGTTTCCGGTTTCGGGAAGTCCTCGATGGCCTTGACCTTGTGTGGAGGGGGCTTGATGCCATCTGCTGAGACGGAGTAGCCCAGGTACTCGACCTGTTCCTTGCCCAGGGAGCATTTGTCCGGATTGATCCGTAGCTTGGCGTTGTGCAAAATGGTGAACAGCTGCTTGAGATGCTGCAGGTGTTGTTCGTGGCTCTCAGAGGCGACGAAGATGTCGTCAAGGTAGCACCTAGCGAAGGGACAGTCTCGGAGCAAATGATCCATAGTGCGCTGGAGAGATTGTGCTGCATTGCGCTGTCCCATCGAAGTCCTTGTGAATTCGTACAGGCCAAACGGCGTTGTTACGGCCGTTTTTGGGATGTCCGCCTCTGCTATTGGGATCTGGTAAAAGGCTTTGCGAAGATCGATGACAGAAAATATTTTTCCTTTGACCTCTTGCAATAAGTCTTCGACGATAGGCAGAGGGTAGCGGTCCGGCGTCGTACAAGCGTTGAGGCGCCTGTAATCGCCGGTGACTCGCCAGGAGCCGTCCGATTTCGGGACGAGATGGAGTGGACTGGCCCACTGACTTGAAGAAGGGCGAATGATACCCTGGTCGAGTAGCCGCTTGAATTCGGCCTTGGCTGCAGCGAGTCGAGGGCCGATGAGCCTGCGAGGTCGTTCGAACACTGGTGGGCCTGTGGTGTCGATCTGGTGAAGCACAGACCGGTCCGGTAGGGAGGCAGTGGTGCTGTTCGGTGAGGAAATATCAGCGAACTCCTGTAGTAGGGCGGAGTAGCGACGGCCAAGGTCTCCTGGAGGCGTGTTTACCTGGAATACAATTGAAACGCTGTGGACAAGCGAGGACGCCAAAGTGCCCACTACATAGAGGCCTGTCGTCGAATCGATGAGGCGATTGCGTCCGTTGTCGACGAGGAGGCCGTGATACCCTAAGAAGTCGGCGCCTAGGATGGCTGACTGGACGTCGGCAACGATGAAATTCCAGGCGTATGGACAGCGTAGACCCAGCTTCAAGGTCATAGAGTGGTTGCCGAACGTGGTGATCGCTGAAGCATTGGCTGCACGTAGTGTTAGTGGCTGACGTTGCAGCTTCCTGTTTACAGCCGTCCTAGGGAGTAGAGATACCACAGAGCCGGAGTCCGCCAGAAATCTAATGCGGGTTTCTCTATCGTGGACGTGCAGGCGATTTTCAGCAAGGGAGAAGCTGCCACCCTCCGCCGCCTGAATCGGAGGAGGCATTAGCGGTTTCCCTGGTGAGTTGAAAAGAAGGAGCATGGGGGGCCGACATTTCTGCGCCTCTGTGCCGTGTGCTCGGTGGTACCAACACCAATCCGGGTTGTTGGAAGGCGTTGAAGAGTGGCTGCGGTGTCCGCTAGATCTGGACTGCGAGCGGCTGTGACGACGTTGATTGGAGCTATTGCTCTTGTTGAAGGCTGGAGCTCCTGCTTGGGATTGCAGGTTCTGCCTGGTGAGCGATATCATCTGCGCCATGGACACGCGGAGAGCTGCCAACTCCTGGGCCAGCGAGTCGGTAGAGGCTGGTGATGATGGGGCCAACGGCCTGACGGTCGATGAGTTGCGGGAGCCTGGAGAGTATGAGCTGACGGCTGCCACGGAAGGGTCGTTGATTGTGAGCTCATCAGCCAGCGTGGCCTGTTCATCCAGATTGGAGGCCTTCAAAACCTTGAGTAGTCTGCTCACATTAGACGGTAACAGGCCTAACCATTTTACCCGAAGAGCTTCGTCGGTGATGGCGGTGCCTGCAAGAGAGCGCATTTGACGGAGCAGCTGTAAAGGCTTTTTGTCGCCCAGCTCCAATTCGGTGAGGAGCTTGTGCAGCTGTCGGTCTGACGAATCCGTCAGGCGTTCGAGGATCGCAGCCTTGAGATGCGCGTACTTCTCAGTCTCCGGCGGTGAAAGAAGAATGTCCGAAACTTCCTGGACGACGTCGGCGTCGAGAATGGATACGACTAGGTCGTACTTACTTGTGTCCGAGCGTATGCGGTGGACGTTGAAAGCCGCCTCGACTTTGGTAAACCACAGCTTCGGGTTGGATTTCCAAAAGGCTGGTAAATGGCAGTGTGAAGCTACCTCGACGTTCGCTGTGTTCTGTTGCTGCTTGTTATTAACGTTCTGCGGAAGGTTGCCACCATCGCCACCGCCAGCGTCACCACTCGGGATGATATCGTTGTTGACCATCGTTGCTTCTTTTTGTTTCTCTCTCTGATTTGAGCGAATTGGCTAAAACGACAGGAGAGATGGCGCTGCCCGCATTGTGACGTCAAACCAGTTGCCGGAAGAAGGGGTGAAAATTTGCGCGCCTTCGCGGAATTGGCCGTGCGGCCGGAAATCTTCTTTTGTGAAAGATAGGCACTTTCACCGTGTCCACACACCTCACGCTGAGTGAAAGATGCACGCGGGGACTCACTCCGAAGCACAACTATCCCGGCAAACCGAAGCCTGTGGGGCAACGAGGCAAAGACTCTCGATGCCGGCAAGCGCACCAGTGTCGAACATAAGATGGCGGGAGCGAGAGACGAAAAAAAAGGAAATCTCACCCGCGAGCGCTTTGACACTGCGCGATTCGACGCAATAATGTTTTTATGCCACTTTTGTGCACTGGCACTGACTCACCACGAGGCCGGAGAATGTCAGTCGCTCCTCCTTGAAAAAAAATGAAAACTCAGTCTCGGGGTCACCACTTTGGGAATTGTCGAGAGCCTATTCCCGAGCTCGAAGTAGGATGAGGAGGGTGAGCCAGGTGCGCGTAATAAAAAGCGTCTTAATGAATTAGTCCTACTTTAATAAAGTAACTTAATTAAACACTATTACAATTATAACAGCTCTCGTGAGCGATGTGGCTCGTGCCGTTCCCGCAACGGAAGTGAGCGGAAACTTCAGTCCATGCGCCAGCTTAAGGTGGCGCTTCCGATCGTCCCTTCGAGCCGCGCTAGAGGAAGGCTCGCGGTCTGAGCTGTTGCTTGCGGCGCGAGGGTTGCGACTTCGGCGCGATAGTCGATGGCGCCACATATATACCAAGGATAACTTTAAACACTACTGAGTCTTCATCATTACCATTTATATTATATAGAAAACAATTTCCTATTACACTTGCTTTCGGAATAACAATTAACAAATCTCAAGGTCAAAGTTTTGATAGAATTGGACTGTTTTTAAGTAAACCTCTATTTTCACACGGTCAATTATACGTGGCTTTATCTCGATGTAAAAATTCTAAGGAAATTTTTATTCAAAATGAATGTTTAGATACATCAACAATATTAAATATTGTGTGGACAGAAATTTTTGATAATTAAAAAAAA
>UCOM01003626.1:0-16585 GCA_900474385.1 Ormyrus pomaceus | reverse complement strand
GAGCTATCCAAACAAAAATTTTTTGCCAAAGAGCAAGAGAGAGAGAGAGAGAGAGAGAGAGAGAGAGAGAGACAGAGAGGGTACTATCGACGCCTCCATTTTCGCTCTGGAAACTCGCTTTTAAAAAGGATTTTTTTTTTCAAGCGGGGTCGAGTAGGGGGCAAAAAGTAATAGCTCGCCGAGGATCAACACGCGAGCTTTTTTTCCGGGCTGAAAAGGACGAAAACAGCGTCGCGCTAATTCCGCGATAAGCAACAGACGGGTGTACAAGCAGCAGCAACAGCAACAGCAGCTGTTTCCGGTATTATGCGTGCGCACGTCGAGCTTACGCGGGACTAGTAGAATAGGTTGCTGTTCGATCAGCCGGAAGGCGACGCGTTTCCTCCGCTTTTTTCTGTTTACACGTTTGTAAATGCTGCTCCGCTTTTCTGCTTTTTTTCCCGCGGTGACGTTCTCCACTACGATATTTAATTTCCTCAGGCTTTTGCTGACCCGACTATTTTTTGGAATTTTCGGAAACTGGCTAAGTACAATCTTTTAATAAGTAATTCAAAAGTAGCACAACATTTCGTAAGAGTTATTTGAAAATCGACTAATCTTTTACTGGTTAGTTTTATTCGTGTACCTTTGCTTTTTTTTCTAACTTTTATAGAAAACGTTATTCTGTTATTCTTGGGAATTGTTCAAACAGTTTTCATGAAATTTTCAAGTGCTTCTATCAATATTTGCTGTAGAAAAAAAATTGTTTTCAGACCTGAAAACAATTTTCCAGAGCAAGCATATAAAAAGGCCTTTGAAAAATTAACCACATTGTGCTTGGTAAATTTGAAATATGATAAAAGCCTCTTCTTTCTCAACCGCGCTATCAGAGTAACCTTCTTTCATTCAATTATCTTTTGTGTAACAAACAATCTCTTGCATTTCAGTTGTTTTCTGAAAAAGTCGACCTAAATTAAAACCTCCTCTTTGTAAAAAGCAAAGTAGGCAAGCATCAATAAAATTATTGCCGTAATCCGCAAAGCCAAGGAAGCCGCGAGCAATTTAGAAAATTAAATGTACAAATCGATATCATCAGCTTAATGCCATTACCCTAAAACTTTAGAGCGCCATATCGCGTAAAAGAAATTCTCGCTCGCGCGCGCTTCCCGGCGATGAATAATCTTGTATATCTCCGTGTACGTGTAAGCTCGCCGGATTAATTCCATAATGCCTGCACCCCGCGACCCCCCCCCCCCTCCACTTTCCCCAATGGAAACCGCGGCGATGGGAAAATCGACTTTTCGCGCAACGCTCTGCGTGCAAGAACGGAGGGGATACTGTTATCTTTATACTCTCTTTCTCCCTTTCGGTCTCTTGCCGATGGTATTTATTGTGTTAGTTATATTCTCTTTCGGTGACAAGGAGGAAAACGAACACCCGAGACGCAACGGGAACAAAAACGAGGCAGGAGGAAAATGAAACGTACTCGGCTATGCGGCTAAATCGAATGGGGGAAACACAGAGAGAACGCGATAACAATTTCGTGCCTTTTTTTTTTTTTTTTTTTTTTTTTTTAAAAGTAATAGGCAACTCTGTCGGACTGCTGTTGCGTATTTCAGCAGCTTTGTGCGCGTTGGGAAGCGGATGTATGCGGATAGTTAGCAATGTGATGGTGTTGTTTTATAAAAATTCAAATGTTTCCAAACTTCGAAAGTCGTAACGATGCAACGGTGGATTAAAATGATTGAAACCAACCAGATTTGACATTTTGAAGGGGATTTTGATTTTATCTAATAAATAGACTTACCAGTTTTTGTTGTTTATAACAGATATTGAGAAGTCAGTTCTGTACTTACCTGAAACAAAAATAAAATATTTGATTAGTTAAATAAATAAAGCAAAGCTTTATAAGCTTCTAAATCTTATCCTGAAAAATTGAATTTTTTACTAGCAAAGATGTGTATTATTTTAAAATACAAAGGCGAATTTTATTTTATACTGTTATTTTTTATTAGAAATTCCAGAATTCAAAAATATGATAGATTCTTTTTGAAACATTGGTATTTCTCTACAAACCCTCTACAACATATTTTGAGAGAGAATATCAAGTCAAAGGACTTTCTGCAACTCCGCAGAAAAGCAATGTATTTTCTTAAAAAGTTTTATAGCAAAATCTTTCTCAAACAATAAAATTCGAATAAATAAAACCCTAGCATATACGAATATCAAAAGTAGCCTTGCGTCCAGAAAATATAAATCAGGATCCCTAATTGGAAAAGTCAAATTATTCTCGTATCGGGGTGAGCAGATCAAAAGGTTCGCTCTCCCATTCTTTGCACCGCAACAGCGCCAAAGAGAGCCGACGAAGCGGCAGAATAAAGGCGAGGCAGACAGCAGCAGCGCTCGATACAGATATATCGATTCTCGAGCTTCGCATCTCGATCGTATCTCGAAAGCCTTTGTACCCGAGCTGCTGTCGTCGACGTCGCGTCGAGTAACCGTTGTTTTTATGGCGCGCTCCCCGCCTTTTTTTTTTTATCACCAATATTTTCCGCGCTGCAGCTGGTAATTGACGCAGCCAATCATTCACCTCTCCCTCTACCTCTGTCTCGGCCATTAGCTTTCTCGACTCGTCGTTCGCGGTGAAAAACGCGAACGCAGTGTTTTTTGGAAGGAGTTCCGTTACGAGGGTTTCGCATTTGCGCGAGGGGGAGCTTTTCTCTTTTGCATATCTCACGTGGACAAGAGGACTTCTTTCTCTGCGGTCGTTAGTTTCGCTTCCTTTTTTCGCGACTGACTAATGAAAACCAGAGCCCTTTCGAGATGTTGCAATTAAAATTTAATTAATTTATGATTCCGAGCGTACCGATGCCACCGACGTGAATATTAGGTGCGTGTGTTCGCTAGCAGGTGCGTGAGAACGAAAATTTTCTTTTTCGAGCTCCGCCGAGTTCATAAATCGTGCAATTTTTAATTAAAATTAATGAATGGTCGAACCTGCGATTCTGTGAGTACGAATTTTTTTGCGGTGGAAGATAAATTTTGGGTGCCGCGTAAAATGAAGTTAAAGGAGTTTATGCGCGTTAGTGTCCCCTTCAAATCGTCTGAAAAACTCAAGATTATATTAGTAATATCTTCTTATTACAGTTTTAGGTTAATATATTTTTGATTTTAAATTTTTGATCAAATGACATCAGGTAGAACTTTTTCAGGTTGGATAATTATATTTTAATTGCATACTTCTTTCAAAATGAAGTGGTACGCTTTGATTTAAAAAAATTGCATTCGTTAAGGGCCCTTAATTTGTATTCTTTATGAAATTCCTAATTAAAGTTATAATTTCGAGATCGTCGAAGGTATCTCTTTTACTTATATCGGTGAAACGGAATGAGCGAACATTTTATCTTCATAATTGTCAGAATCTCAAATAAATTCCTTAAATAGATAATTTAAACAAAAAATGAGCTTGCTTCTGCTGTCAGTGGGTTTTTGGTAAAAATAATAAAGAAATGCTATTTATCCAACTTTCAATGCAATCAACGATTTACCATTATTAAAATAATGCAACACACCGAGAATTGCAAAAATTTAAAAACATTATTTAATCCTTCGAATCTCGGTCCGAATTTCAATTTCAGCAATTATCCCCGATCACAGTCCTGCTATTTTAACCATCAAATTCAAGCGGTTACCCCTGTCCCGTCGAAAGAAACCGCGGACATCAAAAAGCTCCGCCGGGCTGAGCCATGCATGTAGCCATGTACGCCCAAGTGAATTTCTGTGTCACAATTAGCCCGAGGGGGGAAGACAGACAGCGTCTGGCAAAAGGACGAGATACCCTCGTCATACCCACGTCGCTGGGGCCGATGCACCCTGCGCTGAAGCAAAGCAGAGAGGAGGAGGAGAAAGGGCGCAGGGTTAGGCATTTTCGGGAATTTCCCGGATGGATTCTTTCGCTGCATCGCTATTTTTCCTGGTATGCGAGATTATCGAAGTTAAAGTCGACGGTAATTTGACGAAGGTTCGTTGGATATTCTGCTAATTACTCATTTAATATCGTTTTTGATTTATATACCATGTATGCAGAGCATTAATTTTTGAATCATTATAAATCAGACGAAACTCATTAGCGACATTTATATGCAAGTTTCAAGTTACACGAGACTGTTCTAGTTTTTAGTACCCTTTATTATTTATGTTTAATATTGATATGTAGGGAGAAAGCACGTAATTACGTAGCATGCAATTGGCGTTTCCAACAATGAGCTGATAGTAAATATTGAAGCATTAGTTTTTGAGAAATATCTTTTTAACACACAAAATCAGTTACATCAACTCAAGTCATATTTTGACAATTATACTACGAATCTCAATTCGACCGCCTGCAAAGCCGACAAATTTCTGCAACTGCAGAAGAATCGATTGAAAAAAGGCCGTAACTGTGCTCGTTAAACTTGGCCACTTAGTCGAGAGCAGCGCCAAAAGCGCATTCTACGTCTATCGCATACATGCGAAGGGACGCGCGGCATAAACGAGTGGACTTTGGTAAACGTTTGCTCGAGGCTGACCGGCAGTACTGAGTCGGCAAATACGCGTCCAAGAGAGAGAGAGAGAGAGAGAGCGGCGGAGATTCCGAGCTAATGCCGATGATTCAGATAAATACGGAACGGCAAATATCGCTGTTTTTATAATTCACGGCTGAAAAAATTGCGGTGGCTCTGCTTTGCAGAGTCAACAGAAATGCGGAAATGTTCGGAACATATTTGTGGAGCGAATATATAGAAATTCTGCCTGCACTGAATAACTTATTTTCCCGGCAAACTCTAATTAAAAGTCTAATTGCGAAGGGCGGGAATTTTTAAAATAACATTGCAGCTGTTTGAAAAAGCTCGATTGAACGGCGTCTTGGTGCTTACCTTTGAAGGTATTTTAACAACTCCCGTTACGGAATCGCTTGATGTTCTGTTATATATATATATATACATATTTTGTTCGATTCAAGGAAGCCGAGAAATTTAATTAAAGCTAGAGTTTCTCCGAAAACGAAGCCGATTCGAGAAGGTTTCTTATCTGAACGGCACTAACATTATTTTTAAAATCATTTCTACACTTTTTAATAATCTAAAATTTTTAGCCTCATAGCGTTTCGAACTAAATGTGAAAAATAAAACAATGAAATTGAATTCGTAACGAAAGATAAGCAGAATGTACGACAGCATACAAACGCTTATCTTCTAATCCTTAAAAAATGTTCGTGCTCGCCTAATTAATTCAGTCGAGAAGAAGCAATTTGACTTCTTTTCCGCGCACCGACGAGCTTTAACCCGCTCGCCTGCGTTTTATAGACGCTCCCGAAAAAAAAAGAGAGAGCAATATTGAAGAAAAGAGACGGGAGCTTCTCGTGGGAGGAAGCGCAAAACCGCGGGGGGATGAGGCGCATTCGAGTTAAACGATCGGCTCTCAATTGAAACCGACTCGATTTTCCCGCTCTATTTGCTCACTTTAAAATGTATTCAAGGATGCGGACCCGCTCGATACATCTCATCCAGCGGAGTGCAATACGATTCTCATAGCTACGTCTTCTTGCGCGATTCGTTCCCGCTGTTTTTTTCAGCCGCGCGTCTCTCGTTCCTTTCTTACCCGACAATAGCCGTCCGATTTGCGACGTCGCGCAGCGCGAACGAATTTTGCGAATGATTTCATCGGCTCTCGTTGCTCTGGCTTGCTTGCATTAGTTTAGAAGCGAGTTTTAGGTTGAGTTTCTATTCTGCTCGATGTGTCGAGCTTAAATTTAAAATGCAGAAAGTTTATATTTCAAGTTTTGAATGGATTGAAAGAATGAACAACGGCTGACCCATTTCGGACATGTTCTACTTACGCCTTAGAGTTGAAAATTAAAACTTTGCGATACTTAAGATGAATAACGTACATTACTAAAAGCTTATATATTGTTAAAATAACTTCTACTTCAAATAAAAAAGCACAATATACTCATTAGAAAACTGGAAATAAGTCAAGAGCACGAAACAATTTAAAAAAAAAAATAAAATAAGCAGCCAATCAGAAATCGTCCATCAGAAATAGTGTCGGGACATCTCTCTCTCCATTCGTCTTCCCACTCCTTTTCAATCGTCGCCAAGAGATCGGAATGTCGACTGCAACGCCGTCGACGACTATTTTCGTGGAACTTCCTTTGCATGAAGCTGGAATGGCAACGAGCTGCCAATCCCCGCGCCAACGCGGATGCGCGAGATATCGAGTTTCCCTACCGACGCGATCGCTAGGCGCAGATTGCGAGGACGCGATTTCCATGAACGGCAGGCAGAGAGAGAGAGAGAGAGAGAGAGAGAGAGAGGGAGTCTTTCACGCGTCCCGGCGATGCAGTTAGCGATTGCGCGTCGTCGTCCGGACGAAGGGCTTCGAAACTATCAAACTGTTTTCGATAGCTTGCGAAAAAAGTTTATGGAAGCGACTTATTGCTTGATATTTTATAGGGAGAATGGCGATATTTGATTTTCCTCGGGAGTAAAGTAAGTTTATTGAAAAGTGAATTTTTCGTCGAGTTATTAGACGTGATTCGCTTTTAAAATTGGAAAAAAATTCAGTTTTTACGCCTTCGGAATTCGGAAAATTTAATTTTTCTATTTCAAACCAGAGCAGAAATATTAAATTGAATTCGCGCAGGAAAAATGCCAATACTCCATATCGAAATCCATTTCCAAGCCAAAAATAGAATCGGACAATACGCGAAACAATCAAACTTCGATATTCCTCGAACAAGTTGCGCAACACCCCCCCCATCGCAATATTCCAAAAATTACGACTCGACCTCGAACCTGATTAAAACCAGCCGCGTCTATTCCAACGCGATCGGCTAATAAACATTTCCAGCTAACTACGCGGAGAAAGACTAAAAAAAAAAGGAAAAACTCGATTTTCGTACCGGACTGGCGTCCATTCATCCTTGCGGGTGTATTCAGCCGTCGGTACGGAAAAGCTCACCCATACTTTGGCGAATGGCGCGCGCGAATGAATCGGCGATATATCGCGCGTCTTTCAATGGCCGCGCCCTATGTCCATTTGGCCGCGAGCTCCCGAGGTCAAAAGGCGCGCATCTGCCCAAGAGAGGCTGCGTATAAATCTCCGCCGGGGTTTTCACCTCTTTATTTATATGTATTTCTGCCCTCTTTTATATGTATTTCTGCCCTCTCGCTCCGCGCGCATATTTCCCGGTTGCGCAAAGGCAAAGAAGTGTGGCCGGGGCTGTTGAGATTATTCGCGGTGCTGCCTTTCGAATCTGCGGGATGGAGTTTTTCTGCGGCCTCGAGAACAATGTAGATTAAACGTCCGTTTTTCGTCGGAGGAAGGCTGTGCAGTTGATCAATCAATTAATTTTTTTTATTTGCTGATTATTTGCTCGAGAATCTTTTCAATTTACTTCCTATCAGAGTATATAACCGTTCATCCCGGTTCGACTATTTTTATTCTGTTTACTTTCCAAAGTCCAATGGCCACGTCTCTTTAGCAAAAAACTGAATCCAGAGAAACAGATTACGTGTCCGCATTTACGCGCAAACATCACCGCATTTCAAAGGCCGGGAACGCGACCGAAAAAGCCCGGGCAAAAGAAGCGGCCGATAAGCTCGTCGCTTTTTTTTTTTGACGCAGTCACGGGGACTTGTTACGCGAAATTTCCTCGATGGCCGAAATGGAAATGCGCCCGTCAAAGGGAAGTTGACACGCGGTATTAAAGCCGACTCCGCTGCTTTTTCACCGGCGCGCATGAATGTATGCATGTCGATGTGACGCGACGATGAGACGGACGCGTTTAGCGATAGATTACTGCATGTCCCGCCGACGAGGTTGCGCTTTTTTAATAAAGTTTTTCACGCCGGACTGACGTTACTTTTTGCGCTGGGAGAGAGAGAGGATCGATGCTGAAATTTTTAATTTGGCTCCAATTAGAAGGGTTTTCAACGAGTTACGGAGAGCATAGAGGTTTAGAATTTGATGGGGGGGACGGCTGGAACGCAACGGAGATAAGTGCTTTTTATTAAAACGTTTTTTGAATCTCGTAGACTAGAAAAAGAGTATTATTTCTTTTTGAAATCTGCTTTGTACAATTTAACACAGAATATTATCTTGTAAAAGAACTCCCTGTTTAAAAACTTCATTTTTATCAAGCTAAAAGAACAACGCATTTCACTCGGAAAACGTTTCATTATTTGCGCTAAAGATTAAAATATAATTCTTTCTATCGCGACTCCGAGCCTCGAAAATCAAAGCAGTCAAAAGGCGGCGCGAACGCGCCATTTCGAAAAAAAGCGAAGCGCAACTAGGCCGCGAGAAAAGGAAGAGCCCGAGCGCATTCAGTCCCGGCATCGAGTGCGCGGAAAAAGCGAGCATTCAGTTTTTCGCCGGCGCGAGTTCTTAATCCATATTGCGCCCAAGAAAGAGGGCGAGGGTAAAGAAAAGTTAAAGAGTGCCACTCGAGTTCGCGCGGACGGCTCGCGCTCGAGAGATCTTCGGAGAATGACGAGAGAGCAGCTCGGACGCGTAGGAGAAGAAAGTACGTAATGGCTGCACCAGGGGACGGATGGCTTTGCGCGATCTTGTAAAGGAACGCAGAAAGGCATCCTGCGAAGGAGCTCGTCGACTGATTGCGATCGCAATTATAACGGCCAAATGGAGCATTCGGTTACGGCTTTTATATATGCTCTCGGTCCTTATTTTCGGGTAATTGATTGTTTGCCGCCGGTGAAAGCATTCTAATGCTCGGATTGTCTTTGATTACGAAGCTTTTCGTTTGAAAAATGACCAGAGCTATTTCGAGTTTACTTTAAAAAAAGCTTTTTGGCGAAATAGCCGAAGCGTAAATTTCGAGTTTCAAAACTTGTAAAACAGAGTTGAATTATTGAACTCATTAATAGCAAGGTATTTCCTGTCTCTACGTGCAAACTAGTTTTATTATGTTGTAAATGAAACAGTAAAGAATTTACTGCACTATAGAAATTTTTGTTGAAACTCGTTTTACGAGTAGAGCGTTGCTCCGATCGTCCCTCGACAAGATTAAGCCGATGTCTCTTGCGAGCCTGTTGGAATGAAAATGAAAAGAAGAAAAGTAAAGGTGTAAAATTTTACTTAGATCGAACAAAGCGAAAGAATCGCCTATTCGTACTCTGCCATTTTCCACCGAAATCTTAAAATTTTCACGTTTCGTCATGAATATTTCGTAATTTTTAAAAGTCGCGTTTCTTATTAATAAGTTACGCTCTACTTCGTACTAAATACAAACCTAAAAATCCGCTTTCACCGAAATCCAGCGTAAAACGTTTAAACGCCACATCACGTCCCAGAATGCGCACCTTACATTAAAGCCTCGCATCAGCATGTCATTCAACGCGCAGCGAAACTTGAATTACCTCTCGACCGTCCCGGCCCTCTTTGAATTCGATCCTCCAAACAGGGGGAGGGGGAAGGTGGGGGAGAGGGGGTTATCCCAAAAGTCGCGTACGCCGCTATCGCGGAATCCTTTTCGAGTCCGATAACGCCGCGCCCTCGATCACGTAGTCGAGATATCGGACTTTTGTCTGTTTCGAGCTCGGGGCCGCCGCCCCCGCGTGAAAATCGCAGGCGAAATTCGCGCGCGGCCTAACAAGGAAACTAATCAAGCCGCGAGAGCGAGAGCGGCGCGGGGCTACGCGTGCAAATGAATCGAGCAAAGTGCGCGCACTTACACGCGCGCCTGCGCGGCCTGAGCGAGCGTAAAGTAATTATAAGGTGTACGCGCGAGAGCGAGGTAAAAGCGGACGCCAAGCTATAGACCGAATATATCGAGGAGGAATATTTAATTGCGCCTAATGCCGAGAGACGAAGAAATTTCGTTCCGGAGTTTGTTTGTTCGGACGTGCGCCACGCGCGCGTAACGTTAAAGTTGAGGGGTTGAATTTATTGAAAAGGATTACGAACTTTACTTTTTTTTCATGGGATCGTAATAAAGCATTTCTTCGCTTATCAGTTTTGGATTTTACGATTTTGCAGCGCTCTCTTTAACATAAATTTGATCGCGTTTTTTTGTCCATTCTTCTTTTTGGGAACTCGCGTTATAAGGAAGGCTCTCAAACAAAGTATCTAATACACAATATCGCATAAATTTTAACGATTACGTCCGAGTCGGAAGCTTGCGCAGCTCCTAATTTCGCGAAAATCATATCAACAAATTTATATTCCCTTTCTTGGCTCCTCCAGCCGCGCGTCTCTCGAAAATTTCCCGGCGCGCGCTTTTATTTTCTCTCTCCCGCCAGCCTCCTTTCCATTCTATCTCTCATATACCTCCTTCTCCTTTTCCGTTTCTTTTTATTACGCCATTCTACGTGTTTCTCCTCTCGTGATTCTGCCGCTGCGGAGCTCGGCGTTCTTCCTCCTCTTTTTGTCCGCTCGCTCTCGCGTCCCATTCGATTGGACTTGGCTACCGGGAGAGTCGTCGAGGAGGCGGTACTTCAAGTGCCGCGCGACTCGCATTTGCATTCGCTCTCCTGCGGTCCGAAAAGACAATTTTCCGCAAGGTGATGAATAAAATGACGAGCGCGCGTCCCATTCGGCTCGTGCGCCTCGGAGACCCGGGGAAAGGCGAAAATTTTAATCGAATTTTCGAATGTAATTTCGATCCTCGCCCGACGGTCGGAGCGTCGGGAAAATTGTTTGTAAAACGTTTCACCGCGTGTCCTTTTTTTTTTTTAGGTGTTATGGGTTAGAATCGGAATGGTCTGCGTGGTGCGTTGTAAAGTATGGTAATTATGATCGTTGCATAAACGACGGCATAAAAACTTTGAAACGCAAAACTGTAAAAGAAGGAAAAATGTAATCCCGAACTATGGCATTAAAAATTTTTCAATCAGTGTAAAGAGTAAAATACTCCGGGTTTTAAAGCAACGCCGCGGGAATCGCTCGCGAAAAGAAGCCCCGCAGGAAGATTCTCTCCTCCGCATTGAATTTAATTTGAATCCTCATACGAGTATGTAAAGAAAACTCTTACTTTTTATGATCGCCGTTGCGGTTCTGTTACAGGCACTAAAAGACGGTTTATAGGCCGCAGCGCACTGCGCCGGAACGCGTTTGACTCGTTCCGAAACAGAGGCGGAGAGAGAAAGAAAGAAAGATACGCCTCGAAAAAGGAAAAGACGACGGAAGAGAAGGCAGAAACGAGAGAAGGAAGAAATTGGTCTACAGCTTTTTCGCGACTTCCGCGGCGAATTCGATGATGCGAGCGTCGGCCTCGCGAAGAAATTGAGCTACGGTCAGTTCGCCATTCAACTCGGTTATTTTCGAATTTCCGGAAGTGCCGAGTCCTCGCTATGCGCGCGCGCACACACACACGTACATACACACGGGGCTCGAATCCTTTTTCTGCCTCCGTTTCTTGGCTCTCGCTTCGCTTTATCTACCTTGCCGGATTCTGGCGCGACGCAGCTGCTTTTACAGCGGGCAAAGGAAACACCAGATAGAGATAAAACCGCATATTGTGGGCGTATTTAATACTCTGATAACAGCCGCCGTACAATCCAATGCAAGTTAATAACTTAAACAGATAAAAAGATCGGATTTAAGAAAAGGAAACGAGTCACGATTATTTTCTCAAAAAATTGTGAAGCCGCAGGATGTAAGAAAGCACATAAAAAAAAAGGAGAAACAAGTCGAGAAACAAGGTAGACACGTAGAGCGGAAGCAAAGAACACAGAAGGAGAAAAAGGGAAGAAAGTCAAAGGGAGCCAACGCGGGGAAGGGTCAGGGAGCTACGGAGCGTAGCTGACGAAAATTACCCCCACGGCTCCTCTCGCCGCGGATGTGAAATTTATTGCGTTTACCGGGGAGTCGTCGCCGAGCGCGTCCCGGCACCTTCCGCTTTACATCCAGCGCGCGCGCTTTTATTTCCAACGGGGGAGTAAATCTCATCTCCCTGCACCTCTTTCTCTATTTTCGCCTCTGTATATACTGGTCCGCGAGATCAGCCAAGCCCGGGGTAAACTCCATTTTCCGACTCTGATGCCTCCTTTCTGAGCCTACGCGACGTCTCTGGACTTCCTTATGTGGGAGGTTTATTGCGATAACGTCAGAATCTGGTTGGACTGTTTTTCCGGGATGTCTGTACTGCGATAGGACCTCTGTCGGTCTTTGAAAATTAATATGGATTTTGCGGATGGAAGCAATATTTTCTATCCTAGAAGTGTCGGAAAATAATTTGCACGCGCCGATAATTGAATCATTCGCGCAAAGCCAATTGAAAAGATCGAAACAGCCTGTTTACATTTTTGTGCAACTCTTGTCAACATTTCAGATCCAACGGCGCGACGACCCTCGAAAATCCGCTGCACCGCAGTGCGAAATAAAATCGGCAGAAGCTATACTCGACGGCGTCCGTATACCCAGTAGCGCATACAGACGTACCTACACCTTCGCCGATGGAACTCGAAAGTTTAATAGTCTATCACGCTGTGTTCGACAGCGAACGTAACTCCAATTAAAGTCGGCGCACGAACCTTTTTTGCGATACCGAAGACAAAGGCAGAAAAAACAACGGAAGAGCAGAAAAGAGAGAGATAGAGAGGGGGAGGAGGTGGGGAGCAAAAAAGCACCGCGGAGGGAGAGTCCTCGGGCTTTTCCATTTATCTCGCGAGCAAACTCCATTTTCCGGCATAACGACACGCGTATACAAAATCCTGCGGCGGCTCTCTCTCTCTCGCGGTCCGATGGAAGCGGCGGGTATAACTTTAGCTCCTCTCTTTGTGCCCGCTAATTGGGTCGATGCGCGGTATTTCTTCCAACTGTCGTTATTAAAAGATGAAGCGACGCGCCGGCGAGAGCGCCGCTTGTTGTTGCCGTCGTCGCGCTCTTGTCGCGGTACAAGTGTTTTTTTTTTCGCGGTTTTGTACATTAAATGAATGGATATATATGCGCGCGGCGAAAGTTTTTCCGAAGCTCCACGCTAATTGACGGGAGCGGCCGAGATTTTTCTTCTGAAACGCGAGGCTGCTGCTGATATCGTTAGTAAGTTTGCGTTTTTTTTTTTAAACGTTGTAGCTGCCGATGAGGTATCGAGTGAACGTACTCTTTGCAATACAGTTTTTTTATCTGGTTAATTGAAATGTTCGTAATCTTAATTATTTAGAATGACTTTTTTTATCATATTTTAATCCTATAAAATCGTAAATATCTGAATAAAAATTGACTGTAGTTCATATGATGATTCTAATCCTGTCCGAGCTCTGAATTTTTATAATTATTTGATAGGTCGTTGGAAGTGTAGTCGAAGTCCTTCCAACGAATTAATCCGTCATTAAAATTAATTGTTTTTTTACTTCGATTGAAAAATTGATCAACCTGAAAAAATTTTCTAAAAGCAGATGGAAGCTAGACCAGCAACACTTGTTATATATATTTGAAACACAATACCGTTCTCCGTTATATAAATCTCAAAACTCTTCAAACACGTGTTCCTGGAAAGCCTTTCACAATGTACGAAGCCGCAAAAGACAAAGGCTTAAAAAAAAAAGAGAAAGGAAAATAATTGAACAAAATCAACAGGAGCGCGTGCCCATACTCCCACTCCAGTAATCACGCCGCACACAATCAAAGTTTATTCTCCGTTCTCCTGAATGACAAAAAAAAAGCAGGCAGCAGCAGCGGGGAGAGGGGAGCTGCGTCGCTTCGGCGAAAAAAAAAAGGAAGCGACGAAAATCCAATAACGTCGGAGCCCACACACACACGCGTCAAATTCTGCGGCTTTTATCCCCGCGCGTACACGCGAAATACTACGGAATAATGAAGTGCAGCCTTGTTTTTTTTGTTTCACCCGACGCCTTTTCGCGTTCGTATCAGCTGATACAGTCGGGGAAATTCGAGCCCCGCGAAATTCCGAGCGATTAGTGCGCCGAAGCTGGCTCTTCCACGCTTTTTCGAGGATGAGCGAAGGCGCGGATAATCGATTATTTTTTTTTGTCCGGGCTTTTCTTTTTGCCGCGACGCAATGGATATCGAAAAAATAATGATGTGGCGGCGTGTTTCGAAAGCGGCGTATGCGCAATAATAAGCAAGAGCATTAAAATATAAAGCTTTGAATTAGAACTTATTTTTAAAAAGTATTAATAAGTTCCCTTTCAGCGAAAATATCATTTTTCAATAATATTAACCAATTTTCCATCGATATATATATAAAAAAAAATATATACACCGTACCCCGAAATTCTTGCCAAAAATCAGGACCATTAATTCAATAAATCTGTCCGAAATCAAAGGCACGAGATCGGGTGACTCGCAATTAAAGAGCCTGGATTTTTCATCTAAAGTCGCGGCGCAACATCTGGGTCTCGCGCGGCAGCTCGTCTGCTCTCGAATGCCCGGCGCCAAAGTCGCATCGATTTTCAGGGCGTTGCATCGCACGCGCTCTCGGCGCGCACCGACTTCGTCGTCGTCGTCGTCGTCGTCGCGTCGACGGCGCATTAAAGAGTCCATTACGCCGAGTGGCCGACCTCTATGATCCGTGGCTCCTTTACCGACACCCTCCGCATTGTCTACCCCACCGACTCGCCTCATCGACGATCGGAGTTTCTAAGTTAGAGGGCACTGATGCTTTCGTAACTGCGTTGCGCCGGGCGGCACTTTAAGGAGGCCTGCTCCACTTCCTTGATATGTCGTTTCGAGAAAGGGAAGTGAGGATTGTGAACGCTATTTTTCGGGAATTTAATAAGGGCGCGTTACTAATTTCTTGAATAAACAGCTATTCTGGAAACTAATTTAAAACCAATTCTTAATAAATTTTTTTTAATACATTCAACCACGATAATCTCACTCGCGTGATGTAAATGACAACAGGCATAAAAACATAATCGCCGACCAATCGAGCTGGCCGACCCAAAAAAAAAGCCACCTCGTCTCTGTCAGCTCCCCAATAAAACAACAAACCCAGCGCCACGTCTTGAGACGCGTCTCCGCCGTCAGCCGGCGTTCGCCGGCAATTTACTCGTTCAGCCCAGCGCCGACTTACATGCACACCGCCGTACACGGCTGCGCGCATATTGCGACGAAGAGGGCGGGGAGGGGGGGGAGGCGTGTGTCACGACTGCGCGATTAAGCGATTTACATCATTCCGCATTCAATGCCGTGGTACCGGCACGTGCTGCTGCTAGCTGCTCCCCTCTCCTCCTCCTCCCCCCCCCCCCGTGATTACACGATCATGAATATTATTTAATGATTGTCGGCGTATTCGCGCGCTCGGATATCAACTGCCGCGGATGCGCCGCCTCGATTTATAGGCGGATACCAGCTGGCCGAATATTGAGTGACCGCGAGAATGCGGCCGTCGAGGTTGCATTTTTTTTTTTTTGGGGGGGGAGGGGGTTGAGGGGAGAAGCGCTGCTTTTTCCGCGGCGGTGCTTTGATACCCGGCGGCGGGGTGTGGCTACAATTGATAGATTAATAGAGCGGGTGATTGGCCAATTCGGGGAGTAATTGGATTTGATTAGGCGCGTTGAACTGTTTAGAACTCTTGTTGTTATTGTTTATACTGAATTCGAAAGAGGAATATTTCAAAAAGTGTTTTTATTGCGATCAATAAAAATTTAGCACTGCATTATATTGTAACATCAACATATTCATATAAAGCCTGCCCGCTTAATAGTCATCGGCGCTTGCCATTAAGGCGCACTTGCCGCTCCGTGAGTGCGTTCTCCAATGAAAATTGACACGGATTCTGCGTCTGTGCCTCGCGCCTCCTAAGGGCATGCAATCGGCCGAAAAAGATAACGCGCGGAGCACGTGTTCCACTTGACCCGCGCGAAACGGCGAAGAGAGAGAGAGAGAGAGAGAGAGAGACTGCGGGGTTTAATGCCTTTTGAGTCCTATCTCGGCCGCCTCTGCGTTTTATGGGAGCACGTATGCGAGGGGCAGACTATTATTATGTCCCGCAGACATTGCGTACGGACGTAAGCGAGTCTGCGTACGAGATTCTAGATTGGTGACTATTTGCTTGTAAAGATAATGGCCTTTTTAGCTGGAGGATGCGTTTTAAATAATTGCTCAAGTATTTTTCTGTTCATTAAATGTAACGTCTCGCGAAGCTGGAGATCATTTAGGAAATTTAACCTGCTACTCCAAATTCTATTGCTGTCTTTTTTGTTAGAGAGCTGCGTAAAGTTAAATTTTGTATAAAATCGTCATTTTAATACACATCCGTCCTGCTTAAGAGGCAGAAAGCAAACGAAGCTGCTCGCGAGCTTGCAGAGCTTTTGCAATCCTACTGCAGCTTCGATGTCTAAATACCAAGTCAGCCTGCGTTTGCAAATCGGCGAATGGCCTTAATAAATTTGTCCATTTTTGGAAATGCGAATTAGAGATTTGTCTCTCGCGGCTCTGCCTTTTTTTAGGTCGTTTACACTTTGAAGCGCAGGACGAGGGCGTGCAAGTGCATATTTCATGGGGGCTGGAAGCGATTGGCTTCGCGCGGCTTCGCTCTCATGGTCCCTTATTTGGCTTCGGAAACTGCTTTCGCGCGTCGAGGCAAAGTTGAAAGCCGTCGACGTTACCGGCGCCCTGATACTGTCTAATACGAGGG
>UCOM01003625.1:0-16606 GCA_900474385.1 Ormyrus pomaceus | reverse complement strand
CCCCCACCCCGCGCCTCACTCGTTTTTCAAGTTCAGCGCGAAACCCAGCCGCGTTAGAACACTCGTGTATACGTCCTTCGCACCGACCCTCGCTTTTGGAAGCTCTTTCACCGCCCGTTAAAAAGGAGAGAAATTTCATTTCGCGAAATGAGGTTAGCACCGCCGGCTAACATTATTGCCGGGGCTACCGCCGAGAGCTTCCAAAAGCGCGATGTGCGTCATCACGTTCGCTTGCCTTCGGTGTGTCTCAATAAATGTGTCGAGTTTTCGAAAAAAAAAAGGATTGATCGCCCGTCTAGTGTGCATTACCAACACGCACAATTTCTCTATCGCCTGTATGTGCTGTCTTCTTTGCGCCTAATGACCTATAGAGAGAGATTTGTGTTGTCCTTTTTGGCGTGAAAACGAGGCACGAGAGAGCAAAGTGTATTGCGACACGCACGCGCGTGTGTGTGTGTGTGTGTGTGTGTTTTATTTATTTTTTTGCAGCGCCGCACGCCTATAGTTTCCGTATCTTGTTTATAAATAAACTATCTCGAACGTTACCGAATTCAATCTGACGATAAAAAGGTGAAAATCTAAATTCTAAAACTATAAGAACTGAGGTGCTTCCGAGTTAATTAAATCGAGCATAACGAAACAAGAGAGGAGCCCTTCGAGAGGAAGAAGGGCGCGAAGTTTGTCCCGAAACGCAATTGCCGCGGACCGGATATATAATTAGAGGGGGGAAAAAGATCGAGTTTTCCGAAGCTGACACCTCCGCGCGCCTTTGGCGTTCAAAAGCACTGCCGCTGGACGGGGAAAGAACGTCGATAGCGCCGAGGCTCTGCGCTTGAAAGGCTAATTAACGCGCGTCGATATAATTGCCGTCGTTGAAATTTTAGCACACCGGATCCAGGCGCCCGAGAGAGCGATACAATAATGGACTCGCGCGATGCGCCTGCGCGAGTCGCAGATTAATTGCGAGAGTTTTATTTCTGTCTCGCGGCTGAGTTTTTTTTTTTTTTTTTTTTTATTCCTCTGACAACTGTGGAACGTCATTAGCGGACAAATTGGCTGCTGCGCGTTAGAATTCTCGCGTACCTCGGAATTTCTGATTCGAAAGAAGTTTAATCACGCTTCTCGATGTCGTGTTAATTATTAATTGATTTGGTAGGTTTTTTTTTTAAGAAATAAATACGATTTTGCCGATTTATGTTTATCAATTGATGGAAGTTGTGGAAAAAAAATTCAACCGTCTTTTTAATAATATCAATAATATTTCATATTTATAATCAATTCAAGTCTGCGATCCATATACTGCGGAATAAAATGTATTACTTCCGTATTAAATATTAAATGTCAATTGAAATTATCGATAATGGAACTATATAAATTCTCAGGACCTGACAACTTTAAAGATTGAATAATTGACTGCGCGGACAAACCAGTAAACTGTATCCTCTCGAGCTGCGCGTAATTTCTCGGAAAAAAATAGTCCGCGAGCTCCGATAAAATCGTCAGCCTACCTTTTTAGAATTAATATCATTAATCGAGCCTTATCAGCGCGGATCTATTCCTAGCCTGTCGCGTCATAATTACACGGCGATTTAATAAGAAGCCAGACTAGAAAAAAACCGAGAAAGAAAAAAACTCATTCATCAAGCTCGGGCCGGTAAAAGCCGCGGCGGCAGCTTTCCTTAAACGCTCGAAAGAGCCTTATCAATCATCTTCCCCGCCGAAAATAGCCCTCGGAACGGGCCTCGTTATTCTCGTAAAAGTAGCTTAACTTGAAGGGAAAAAAGCTCTGCGCGTCAGGTCCGACTCTCCGTCCAGCGGGGTGGGGTCGAATGGTCGCGCGCGCGCCTTCCATGACCTGCTACGTGCGCGCAAGAGAGAAAGAGAAGGAGGTTCCGAGTAAACAGCGCGCGACAACGCGACTTTTTACCCGTTATACGCTACAGCCGGCGGCAGGGTTTAACGACACGTATCTATCGCGTGTGTGGGTGTGTGTGTGTGTCGATTGCTTGCAGGGCGTCTGCGGGTGTGGATGTACTTGGTTGTGCAGCCGCGACTACTCCTTTCTTATACATTATACAGCTGTGTTTCTATCGCGAGCACTTTCGGCAATTACATACTCTATAATATATATATATATATTATACATATATACGACGCCTTGGGCTGCTGGACTGACGCTGGGCCTATAATTATATTAACTGCTGATGTTGCTGTGTCTATATTCTGTCTCACTTTCACACTTTACTACTACTATACTACTCTAATTATTACGCCCATTTTTATACTACACTTGTATACTCTATATCTGTCTGTCTCTCGCCAGATTGAGAAGATACGCCACACGAGACACACACGACACTATTGTGTGTTTATACTACTTGAATTACTATTACACTAATACTCTACTACTACTACTATTACTACTATTATTACTACTAGTTCTGATTGTACAACAGACACTATGTATTCTTATATTTATTTTTCTGTGACGCTGACGTTGCTGTTGCTGTCATTGAGATGTTAGTGGCTGACCTGTCGCGCTGTCTATGTGTTATATATATTAAATAAACCTGTGCCTAATAATACTAAAACCAAATAAAAATGAATCAACTTTAAAAAAAAAAAAAAAAAAAAAAAAAAAAAAGAGTAAAGAAGAAGGAACAAAGAGCAAAACGTAGCCGACGACGAAGAAGAGCAAAAACTAACCCCCCCCCCCCGAAAGAGAAAAGGGCGATATCGTGATCGTGCGTTTTAATGACGACGGAGGGGGAAAAATGTCAGGAGAAATGGATGGAATGAGTCCGGCTCGAAGACGAGAAGAGAGAGTTCTTGGATATCGTGGAAAATCCACAATGGGATTGATAGAAGTGTACCGGCATTTTCCTCCTCTCATTCCATTAATCGAGAACGCGCTCTTTTCCTCTGCTGTTTCCGTTTCTTTCTTTCTTTCTTTCTCTCTTTATACTGCCCCTTTCTGTCTTTCTCTCCCCCCTTCATTTGGCGCTCATTTTTCAAACTTGTTTTTTCTTTTATTCCCTCTTCACCGATCGTGCAAGGCATAGAGACGAGGAACTGTATCCCGTTTTCCGCGAGCATCTTCGACTTCGAATTTCGGCCCCGTTTTTGCAACGAGCTCGTTTCGATTTTAACGTTCGCGAAGATCGCCTGGCTTTCTCGTATTTTCAGTGCACGTTTCCCTCGGTTTTATCTTTTGTGTGTGAGCTAAGCCGCGTACGTCGCTCTATTTTTAGCTGGACGAGGTAATGCGATGATGCATGATCCTGTGTCCTGTGCACCGACTGATAATTAAATGATCAAGGCCCACGTCACCGAGGTTTTCCCGCGCTTCTCTTCCTCGCTGATTTATGAAATTTAATCAAACTTTTCCGCCTCGTATATTATATACCTTCAGTCGTCGGTCGCGCGTTTTCGTTCAAAAGCTTAACCTTGACTTTTAACGAGCACGCATTTAGCTTCAGAGTATTGATTACATTTCTCGAAATTAAAACAAAGAGAATAAACTACGGAAATTTCTCGCTTTAATTGTGCCATATAAAACGGCTTTCCTTATCAAAGCCAAGTAATCTCCCGCTGGAATGGCGTGTTTTACCTACTTATGTAATTGAATAATTCACGCGGTTGAACTAATTCGGCCAATCACGTTCAATTGATCCGAAAGGCTCGTGTCAACGTGGTCATAGATAAAATCAAACGCGATACCAGACATTGTGTCGCTAAGTTAATCTGAAACGCATCGCATAATTATGTCGAGCGCGCCGAATTAGCAACAAATCTCGTGCGAAGGAATCGGGGGGAACGAGTGCCCTGTGACTTATCAGTTTCTATAAATACCAGTGGCAGCAGGATTTACCAAATCGTTTACATACAAGGACGTACTTGTGGATATATCGAGAAAAAGCGCGAGCGTCGTCGAGCCCCGACGAGATCAATATATCTGATTCCTCGCGTTTTCGGCGCCCATTCAGGGAGTTCACCCCTTCTTACTTCTTTCGCTGCTCTGATATCTGTTTAAGTTTCTCTCCTGCACTCTAAGCATAGATATAGATATTATATATGTATGCCTGTTGGCGGATATGTCTGTATTATGGAAATATGTGCTCGTACATTACGGCTCTCTGTGCGTGTTGCAACGACATTCACCTACTCTTTCTTTTTCCACCCTTTTTTTTTATTTATATTTAGCTTGTCGCTACACGATTAACGCGATTGTCTTCCATGAACGTTCTCCGTCTCTATATCTTTCTCGTTGAATGTACACCCTCTTGCGTATTACGTTTTTCCTAGCGAATAATTGTAATGTCTTTACACGAGGACGTCGCTACCTTTCGTTATGATTATTAAATTAATCAAGTTTATATGTTAATAAATATTAAATAAAGCAGCTGCTCTATTATTGACGAATGTTTGATTAATTAAAAGGTTGCAGTAAAGCGTCGATCATAATTGATTAGAACGACCAAATAAGGACGTTGATTCGAATTGTTAAACAATAACAAAAGGTACACATGTCTGATACACACGTACCCACATACTCTAAAGGCTTTTACTTTATTTCTACCTATATCTGACGATCTTTCGTTTCCTGTATCTATTTATCTTCTGTGTTTTTTTCATTATCTCTTTTTCTACCCTTCTCTGTTTTCGTATCTACCTATCTATCTGGTTTCTGTCTCTTTCCCTGAACGTCAAGCTCGAATTAAACGACTCGACCGAGAACCACAAGGAGATATCCCACTAATTGCACTTGATTCACTCTCGTTCGCTTGATCCTGCCCTCTCACACATTGGTAAAAATGACATATATATATATATATATATGTGTGTACATCACCACTGACCGGCTCGCTTCCCTGGCATCACCCGACGATATCACCATATCTATATATGACAAGCACACGCGCGCTCGATAAAAACCGTCCTCATATAATACGTCTCTGTACAATTTACATATATATATATACGTGCCTGATATATACGTAATGGACGTGTGCTGGCACACTTTTCTCGTTCCGTTTCTCCATTTACTTTCGTTCTGTTCGCTCTCTCTCTTCAGACCGGAAAAATTTAATGAAAAGCTCACGGTACTGCACACGCCACCTATGTGTAACGAAAAATGGAACGAGGAAAAAAAATCAATAGCAAATCGTCGTTATTGCTGTCTATCGGAGCAAGCGATTCCGGATTCGTGACCTTACAAAGGAACCAGGCGCTCGTCAGGTACGTTGAACCTGGTAAGAGACGATAATTGAACGAGAGAGAGAAGGGTAAAGAAACGAAAAACTGCCGACAGCAATAACGGCATCTCCCGACGCCATTGTCCAATTCGTGCGACAGACGAGAAAACTAATATACGAAGGGAGGAAGGCGCGTGGGATGTGAGCGATTACGTCTCGCGCGAGAAGCATCTGGTAAAGTAGCGAGGGACCTTTTGTCCACGATGCTTTTTAGATATTTAAAACATGCTATCGCGGCCCACAACGACAATGTACAACACAAGTTACAAGTACAGTAACAGGGACAACTTAACAAGAACAACAATCACAACGATAACAACAGCAACGACAGAATTATATATATAATTATAAGAGGATACAGTCGCGCCACTTTCTCTCCTTACTTATATTTATCGACATGCATTTTTCTCTCAATAAATATTTCCCGCCACATTAAACCGAACGTCATAAGCGAATGATAAACAGCGCATTTCCTCCATTTAACAACTCTCCTACTTTACGTTCGTGCGCCAAAACAATTGAAGTACAAAAGGCCAGAAACGATGTATTGTATACGAATACCGCCGTCAATGATCGACTAACCGATTTTTACTCTCCGCTTTAATGAATAACGCTATATATGCTACTGATATACATAAATATACTTACTAAATACCTATATACTTACTAATATTACTTATATACTAAATATACGTATACTTATACTCTCTCTAACACTGGTGGTGGTTCTCTTTTTTTGTGTGTGTTGTGCTGCTGCCTCTGTCTGTCTGTAGAGCAAGGAGGCCGGCATCCGCACTCTGGTCGCACTCGATGACCAGGGAGGTGAGTTTCAATCCGCTCTAAATCAATCAGTTCAATCAATATCAGTCAGTCTCTGTTAATGTCTCTCTATTATCTCGATTTAAAACATCCTTCTGGATTAATATAATGTCGCCTTGCCCAGAACGACCATTTATGTATACTTATTATTTCTATTTTGTACGCTTTGTTTCTTGCCCTTTTCGTTGGTACAATTATTTTTCGTTATCACAACCTAACCGCTAACTTATTTTCGTTTCTTTTTTCCTCTTAAGTTTTTTTTTTTTTTTTTTTTTTTTTTTTTTTTTTTTTTTTTTTTTTTTTTTTTTTTTTTTTTTTATCGAGGAGGGAAAGGTAGGATATGGTGATTCATACCGAGAGAAACGGGACGAAATGTACATTATATCCTTTGACGGATGTTGATGTAACGCAAGGAAATGAAATTTTAAAAATACATATCAAAGAATATCCTACTGAAACCTTCAATGGGGAGATCGGGGAATTCTCTTTTGAGCCAAGGGGATGATGCATGCATCATCCAGCAAAAATTGACATTTTTCAGTGAAAGGCTATTGATAAAATTGACTTCTCAATCAACTGTCCTCTTGCTTCAAAAGAAAAAAAGCCCTCTTAGCTATTTAATATACTTTTCTGCATGACACTATCGATACTTGATTTTGACGATAAAGATGTTTCCTCCCGGGACTCTCGAATTCGTGTACGCATGTTGCACAACAAATCTTAAATAGACTAAAAGAAAAAAAAGATAAAATACGAGAGGCAATACTTTTAAGGAAAGATTTTATTTTTGGTAAAAAGAGTGTCCACTTTTTATTCCCGTAGATATCAGCACGTACGCCGCTAATTTGCGGTTTAGTTGGTTGATAAGGTGTTGGTTAGCGTCGTTTGCCCACTTTTCATTTGCAAATTTATAAACAAAAAAGTAAATAAACAATAATATATATTATACAACGAATACTACGTATCTCGACACTTGCGATAAATTAAAACCAATAGCTTTTAAATACTTAAAACTGGTTAATGTTAGCAACGAGACACTGTTTTCAAGGTATATAATATATATACGCTAATACATGAGTTCGAAAACGCCACAAACGTCAGCAAAATTTTATTTTCATAATATTTTTGTACAGAACACTCAAACAAAAGGTCGGGTCGTTTTGTTCATTGAGCAAAATCCTTGTTGCCTTTGTACAATGATATATATACTTATTAATGATGATTTGAGATATAAAGAAGAAAAAATGGGTAGAATTTACGTAGTGGACAGTGCAGCAAAGGCTAAAGAGTCAATTAAATGAACAACAGGCAACAGTAACTTTTCCATCAAATCAATTCTGCTCTAACTTCTGTATATACTACTATACCTGTTTTTTTTTTTTACTTTTATACTTTATTTACTTTTCTTGAATCGCTGTATTACTGCTATATAACTGCCACTAAACACCGTCGTATGATTTTATACGACGAATAATAATATACGCCTTACTTCTGTCACTCTATTTTGCAACTTTGTACAGCCGCAATAACCGTGTCGTTTTATATATCACCGAAAAGACTGGTTTAAGAATATATTTTTTTTTTCTACCTTTGTCTCTGTCTATCTTCTGTCTCCGTCTACTGTGTATATATACATCCACAACTATTTTCTCACAGCAACGCGTGCCCGAAAGAGCGAGGAAAAACGAGGTCGAAAAAATGGGAAAGTAATGAAAACGGTGTGGGGCACCTCGGACTCTCGCCGACCTATTAAATTAATTCTCCACTAAACTAAATAAAAAGATAAAAAAAGATTAAAAAAAAAACAAAAAAAAGTACGTATGAAACTGTGTACATATGGCACTACGCTTTGCGCTTATCGCGGGATACAGGTGAATTTTTCTTTTTCACGTTTCTAGACATAGATATACATTGGATTTTTATTCTTTTTATTGATTTTACTTTGTTTTTGATTTTCGAATTGCCAAGAGCGTGGGTATGTATTATTTACAAAAAAAAACCGCGTGTTATCACTGGCTTTTTATTTTTACTGGAAAATTGTCTAATGAATATTACATTTTTGCAGAGTTTTAGCTTGTCACCGCCAATGTATGTATGGATTATTTACAATAATTTCTCAAAGTTTACTTTTACTTTCGTTTTAGCTTTGAATAAAGATATATAGACTAGCTCTCAATTACTTGATACACGACTGAGTTAGTGTGCCTTTTTCCTTGGTTCTCACGACAATTTTCCGAGTTACTTTATTGAGTCAGACGAGAAGGATTCTTTCACAGTAGTGCATAAGTTTTTGGTTTTCTTTTTTTTTTAGTTTTTTTTGTTTTGTTTAGTTGACAAGGTGCAATTTTATATTATAATATACTTTGTACATACTTACGTAGCCTCACCAAAAGCTTCTAGCTGTGTCGCTTTCAGTCTACGTACATAACCTTATACTCTATATAGTGTAAATCCGTATTATACCGTCATTGTTGCGTATATTTGTTTTAGCAGTAGCTGTCTGTCCGTTTATTAACCGAACATTGATTATACGATATATACTCATTCAGACATACTCGAGAACCTTTTTCCCGTCACCGAATCGTTTGTTTTTTTTTCTTTCTTTATTGGTTCATTATCTTTCTCCTCTTATTCTTGCTACATCATAACGTTAATCACCCGAGCCAATTCCATTTTTCTTTCTCCTCCGTTACCCTCCCCGAAATCCAATACATCGGCTCCCAATTCTCGAGGAGCAATTATTACGGTTCCCGCAAATTTATCTTCGGTCATCCTTTTTATTAGTATTTTATATACCTTTCAAAGTAGGCTGGCGTCATTCTTACCTCATCCGTCTTATTTTTGCTTGAGTTTCGCGCAGGTAACTCCGTAACTTTAAACTTACGTCACTCGCAGCCGCCGCTCATCGTTCGTCAACGTGAGCAGCGAAATTCTCGCGTGTAATACGGTTTTCAACCTTTTTTTTACGCTTGTACATTGAACGGTTAAATTGCCCTGTTTACCAGCTGAAAGAAATAAATTAATTGCATTGGGTACAAAAGCAATATTAAAAGGCTACTTTTCTTAATCATTTCATTCTTTACTATCTTTAACGAAACGTGTTCTTTTCAATTTCTTTTTCTTGTGCTAAAACAAATAAGCGAAATCTTTCTATACAGAAGCAACAAGCAATACGTTTTATCAAACTTCTGCTAAATTTCCTTTGCCCCCGGAAAGGAATCTCAACGAACGAACGTCTCGAATTAGCGCGAGAGCGATTCGATCCCACGAGGAGGTTAATCACATTAACGCGTAGCCGTTGACACGCGATATTACGCCGGGGGATCCGTGACCCGCGCGATTTTCACCGATATTTTTTTCACATTATCTTAAGTTCAGCCGCTCGGAAATAATGCGCGCTTCGCGCAATTGGACTATACGCCGCTTTTCAGGTTCATAAAATGAAATTCCATTGTTCCGCCGAAGGCACGCAGAGGTTTCGCCGCTACGGTTTCAATTAATCGGTGTAATCACTTGAAGGGTTGCAGACGCCCATTAATGCGCGCGACGACGTCATTACGAAATTAGCGATCGCGATTGCCTCGCTCGCCGCTGCGGCCGCTCCGAGTGAGCTTCGCGTCGGAAATTCGATTTCTTAATCCTCTGCGCACTCGGCGGAATGGAAGCTCGCACTCTTTCCAACGGCGCGTTATACGGGCTTTCTGTTTGTTATTGGTTCAGCGTGCGTTTTGCGCCACGCGATACTAATTATTCGAGAGAGCTTTTCTTCGAAAGGCTGGCTTTCAGCGTGGCACGCGCGGCTCATGATTTATTATAGGCCATTTTCGAGTCTCGCGCCATTAGCGCCGGTATAAATTAATGGCGCCTTTTATGAAAACGGCGCAGGACGTACGGGGAACAACGACTTTCTTACCTTTTAGTTTATATTATATATATCATGTTTTTTCTTCAGCCGTTCGTCGGTGTTCGTGCGCCTTTTTATTTATCATTTAATCGGGCAATTGTTTTTGTAGAGCGAGGAAGTTGGAGCGAATACTCTGGTGATGCTGGATCACCAAGGGGGTAAGCAAAAAAAAAAAAAAAAAAAAATGGACGAAAATTAAAAAATTAACGCAAGTGCAATTAATTTATTAACTCCTTGGGAATTTAGTTTGCCTGACTATTGAGATAACTAAAAACGACTAACTTTATATATATACATCGTGCGTAAACTCGACGCGCGGAAAGTTGTGTTTTCCCGGCGGTTGAGTAATAAAAGTAAATTGGCTTAGAGGGATTAATCCAAAACTAAAACTGGTATTGCTATAGCCCGTCTAATCCTGCTGTGTAGTGCATATATAATGAAACCGCCTCTAATCTATAGATATAAACGTAGACATATAACGTAATATACCTATACGACATTGCAGCACTTTAACGATCCAACTCTTTCCTCCCACCTCCCACCTCCGAACTCGTGCACTCGCCGCCTGCTTTCCCGCCGGCGCATTATATAGATATACATATATATAATCGGTAATATTTTCACACACGCAGCTCCTCGTAACGTCCTTTTATATATAAAAAGCTCTCCTCCCCTTTACCAACGACCAGCACACACCTGAATTGTATATATACACACCGACACGGTATATGGCCTTTCGACGAGTATGTGTACAATTTTCAGTGTATAAAAAAGCCCGGAATAATAGTTCCCGTTCACGTATACGGCCTGCACTTGACCCGGAAAGAGGAGGCGCTTATTTTATATTTAATCTTTTCTCATCGCCACGGTGCTGGCTAAACGCCGAGCTTCGGATGTGCAAACCGTATGCGTGCACGCGTACATCCAGCCAGGATTCGCGAGCTCGGTTATCCGGGCTGCTTTCTTGCCGAGCGATCTTTCCCTATACTTCCCGAAACGCTCCTGCTCCCGATTAGTCTCCTTTTGATTTTAAGTGTCTCATGAGGATTATTATTCATTATTTTTTGATGCTCACCACCGCATCGACGCTGCGTGCAGTAATTTAAACGGTTGTGTGACGATTAGCGTGCGTTTTTTTTTTCATCAGTCCTCGTTCGTGGCGCTAAAACGTAGATTATTAACTTACTGAGAAAAGCTAGAACGCCACCGTAGGTATATCGATACGTAATGCTAGGGCTTCATATGACTATGAGAGTAAAGAGTTGTAAGATTCGTTTGATTTTATTTTGTAACTGACGAAAGCTAAAAATGAAGTTTCTTTTCTAGTTAGACGTCGATTTAGCGACGGCGCAGAAAAAGCTAAAAAACGAAAAAATGGGGGACGTAGACGAGGAGAGATGCACTCGACGCGCGAGAAAAGCCAAACTCTCCCTCCAGCTTTTCCGTTTCGCTCGCTTCCGCCTTCCGGGAGATCTCTTTTGCGCGGCTTCTCTAAAATCTGCGGGGGGCTAAAGTCGAGATAACATTTGAATTTCCAAAGCTGAATCCCTGGTGCAACGCGGGATTCGGGCTTTGTTTCCGCGCGAAAAATCTAGCTGCGCATTCGAGGGGAGTAAATTTTTTCCGCGAGACGTGTAAAGTAAGAAAAAGGCGAAGTAAAGGCGGAACGGGAAACTGGAGCGAGACGTCGGGCGGACTCGCGGTGAGTCGCGTGCTGGTCCTGCCGGGGAGGGGTGGGATGAAAAATCACTAGCTTTTGCACTCGAGTGATGATGATGATGTTAATGACTCTCTGATTGGTCGGTTGTGCCTGTTTAGAGCCATGAGGTCGGGATGAAAACCCTCGTAATGCTGGACGAGCAAGGCGGTAAGCCATTCTATCTAGCCTCTCTAACTTCTATATAAACTAATTTCTCTCTGCGATGTCTCACACAATTGGCATATAAGGATGTCTTGGATGGTCGCTGCTGGAGGTCCGTGTCTGGGTTAAGGATTATGACGAAGCAGGGATGGGCTGGAAGTCGAAATTGAGATGAGTTCTGCTTTTGAAATTTGCATGTTTTGATGAGTCTATTTTTAAAGGTTCTGCTGTTGCATTTATTTTTATGTTTTTATCGATCGAGTGCTTTTTAATTCAAGAGACGAGTCGGCCGATGGATATCAAAATGTGCAGGTCTTTGAAGCGGGAATGGTTTCCATTTCGATAAGGTCTTAATCATGCTCTGAATGTTTTATATATTCTTTATATATTGTAATTTTGAAATAAATAAATGGCACAATTTTCCTACTGAACGAAATTTTGTCTTTCAAGTTTTTGCAAGTTCAAAAATTATTCTCACATTTTTTTAATCTCTCTAATAGTTTCTGTTGAAATATCCTTTCTAAAAAGGATTTAAATTCTTTATTCAAACAAAAGGTTTAAAAGTAGCTTGAATGTTTAGAATAAGTTTTCTAAAGTACTGTGGATTTTCTTTTATAATGTTTAATCCAGACAAAGCAGCCCAACCAATGCAACCTTAAAATAATGCGAAAGGCGAAGAAAGAAAAATTTTGAAAATAATTTGAAAAGCAAACTTTCTTTGTTTTTTTCTTTATCACAATTTTTTTTATATATTTTTTTAATCAACAAATGATACATAGAGGTTTTCTATAGTTTAGAGATATATATACCTTAGATCACAGAATATTACGAATGATATACAAAACCGATATATACAGACGAAAACGAGTAGAAAAGCGTTCAGATTTATGATAATAAAAAACGCACTGACAACACAATTTCCAAACGCACAGTTTTATTCACACTTTACCTACGGTTTTACAAGTCATATAATAATATCGCAACGCGTACGATCTTTATCTTTTATCGATTAATTGAAACTTGCACGATTCGAAAAGTAAAACGGTTTTGTAAGGGGAAGTATCACGGAATTTTTTTATTTTCTAATAACGATAAAGTGGTGATCATAAAAATTTTTCACGATGCTTGTGATAATAATGAACTATATATAAATATATGTATATATATACTTAAATAACATAATTAACAACTTTAACGGTGTAAATTACTAATTCTGTGCAATTAAATAGAAAAGTTTCGGACTGGTGCTTAAAAAAAAGTGAAATAATTCATTAATTTTTATACGTACAACTTATACTAATCCCCAGACTCTTTTGAGAAAATCTGCAATAACAAAGGACTAAAAAGCCGGATAAAAAAAAGAACCACTGCTTCTTTCTGTACTCTTTTAACCTCAGTCTCGTTCTGTCGACTATACAGTAGAAAACGAAAGGGAATATATTTAAAAAACGGAATAATATACTGATTCATGCTCACTGACACCTTAACGGCCAACGCTCAGACTATATATATATAACTGTAGTCCACTCCCTCACTTACCACCTTCCGTTTTATTATTCATGCGTCACTATTGTTACTTATTTTTTCTGTTTTTTTTTGTATACCTACTATATATTGCCACAACATGTATGTTTAATTATAATCTTAGGTTTCATTGGTATATAACTAACGCGCGAATCGCATGCAAAGGCCTACCGGATAATGCAGAAGGACTCTTTTTTCTTTTTCGTTTCCTTTCTGAGATGTATAGCTGTTTACTTCCATTGGTCCAGTTTCGCGAGGCAGCGGTTAAATTGGACTAATCGAATTTGTACTTTCAAGTTTCTCGCAAGTGTATGTTAAGTGTGGTGGACATTGATGTGACGCGCAATAATCGTGATGCATGAGTTATCGGGTTGTTACCGTCTCGCGTTTCGAACTTGATGATTCGACTGTAGACGCGCTTTCGTGTGGCCAGCTGTTCTGCTCCGCGATTTTTCCAGATGATTCTTTTACGTAATGCTCGACATGCAATTCAGCGGCGAATCGAACGCAGCCGCTGCCGGATCAAATTACCAAATTCCGACGAGATTTTGCGGAAAATTCAATTTTCAAGTTTCCGAGGATTTTGAAGTAAAAACGCCAGCCGACGTCCAACTTGAACTCGAATCCATTCCTCCGCGTCCGGTCGAGAAATAGTGTAGTTCAAAGAAATAATCCGTTCGGCGGGGCGTCCGCGTAAAAGTTAATTACCGCGCGGCGAGCATAACGCGGCTCGGGCCGAATTAATCCGTCGCTCGGCTGCCTTCGCGCGCGTTTCACGGCCCGTCGGATGCGAAAGCGCGTCGACGTTCCGCGTAACTCCGCCGTAACTCCGCGTCGCCGAGAGCGCTCGCAATTATTGTACGAACGGCGACATGCACGGAAAGGCTTATGAATGGTCCTCTATGTTCACACATGAGTGTCCGTTGTTCTATATATATATATATATATATAAATATGTGTGTGCGTACGTACGGACAGGTTAGAATCAGAGAGCGCGCCGCTTTTGTCAAGGGGTATTGACGGCCGCTATCAGGACGTCGCCGCTGCTTGCTTTCGTTCCGCTCTTGGATGTACGGTTAATTATGCGCTTAAACCTCGCGAATAATCGTGCAGTTTTGCAATTAATTAAAGAGCCGATGACGATGTTTATTAATTTGCCGTGGCGGCAAGCCGGATATCGGGGATTGATTTCGTTCAAGTTAGATTTCAAGTTGACGTTTTAATCGAAGGCGACTCTTTGGTTCTAACCATTTTACGGACGCATCGATAGTCGTGACTATTTTCGACTCTATGCATATAACTGGCAGCTTATCGTCTGTTTATTGTCAAAAACTTACTAATCTTCTTACTTCTTGCTAATGTATTTACGTAACTTGAAACGTGATTTTAAAGCCATTCTTTATTTAAAAAAAAAGCAGAAAATCTTTCTGGAATTGATTGTCCGGTCAGCCTTTGCACGCTTAGCGTCGCCGGTCCGTCCATTTCGGAGCACGAAATTCCAGCGAAATTCAAATCTCATTTTGGCAGCTCGCGGGGGTTCATCCCCTTTTCGTTATTTTTACAATTTATCCAAGGCTATCGTCGGGCGCGTCTCTCTCCTTTTTTTCATTTGGGGGACCAAGGGATTTCGTACTGCGAAATTCGCTCGCGGATACGGCGACGTGATCGTAATGTAAACGATAGAGTAAAGAGAAAAAAAAAGGAGAGAAAAAAAGAGAATCAGACAAGAAAGCAAGTCTCGGTTGGTTTGGCTGAGGACGAAGAGATATAACATTGTCGTATGCTGGTATAAACAGAACAACTCGACCGCATTGAGGAGGGAATGGACCAGATCAACGCCGACATGCGCGAGGCCGAGAAAAACTTGACGGGGATGGAAAAGTGCTGCGGTCTCTGCGTTCTTCCCTGCAACAAGTATGTTCATCAAGTCAATCTATATACTCTCATTATTGCATCGATTATATGAATTTAACAATATCCCCTTATCCAAGAAATTTCACTCCAGATTCTAAACAATAACAAGAGCTTTCGCGTGTTTTTCTTTTTTTTTTTCGAAAATGAGTTTTATCAGTGGCCCTTCGTCGGGAAAAAGAAAGTCAACGCAGCGGAGAAAGCTTGGCAAGACTCCAAGCGCATCGGGTTTTAAATTAAAGCTCCATTGTTGACATTTTAAAGTTGCAGCGGAATATAAAGGAAGAGTTTAAAAGAGTATTTTAATTTAATTTCGGCGGCTCTAATAACAAAAGCATTACGTCGGTACTAATTCAGTAATTGTCGGTGGCAATAACACAATGGAACTAAAGTATAATGGATGAGACTCGGTGCATTTTACACAGCGGATAATCGAGCTTTTAAATCGTTCCATTGTGTCCGGCTTGCGCGGCAAATTGTCTAGTAGCGAAAATGTCTGCCGATAGAGATTTTCTAGTAAATTACCGCGATTTTTTTCCTCGAGATTTAAATCGATAGCCGCTTGCTTTTTATCGGAAGTTCAATCGGTTCGGTTCACTGATTACTTTATAATTTTAGCCTTGATAGTTTCAAAAACTCCGCTCCGCGTCTATAAATACGCAATCGATTTTTTAGAGGCAAAGAACTCGATTCCAAAAGCAGCAGCTCGACAGCTGCGCCTTAAAACTCTTTCTCCCCGGAAGTAATTTCTGCTTGGAAAGTTGTTGCTATTGTTTAGAACGTTGCAATCACTACTTCATCATTAAAATGAGCATGCTCAGGTGTTTTTCATTCTGATCCAACTAACAATTCGCTTGAGCGAAAATAAGTGATTTGCAGCTTTCGCGGGCCCCCGCTAAGGCACCGCGAAAGAATCTAAAAAGTTAGGTGACCCCCACGAAAGCGAGAAAAAAAGGCGGCCTCACTGACGGCCGGCTGGGACGGCTTCCCCTCTGCTCTTCTCTCCCCAGGGGCGCGAGCTTCAAGGAGGACGAGGGCACGTGGAAGGGCAACGACGACGGCAAGGTTGTTAACAACCAGCCGCAGCGGGTGACGGACGAGCGCAACGGCGTCGGGCCCATGGGCGGCTACATCGGCAAGATAACGAACGACGCGCGCGAGAACGAGATGGAGGAGAATATGGGCCAGGTCAACACGATGATCGGCAATCTCAGGAACATGGCCATCGACATGGGCAGCGAGCTCGAGAATCAGAATCGCCAGATCGACAGGATCAATAAAAAGGTCAGGCAGCTCTCTCTCTCGATGTTCTTTGCTCATGTTGTATGTGTC
>UCOM01003624.1:0-16627 GCA_900474385.1 Ormyrus pomaceus | reverse complement strand
TGAATCAATAAGCTTAGCCTGTTAAAACAACAGACCTGTACTGTAGAATTAATTGGGTTCATCCTACCAATTTAAGTGACATTTTAGTTGTGGATAGTTACTAGTAAAATTCCATTGATTCAATCGAATTTTTTTCTCAGTGTACTAAAAAAAATTTTTTAATTTTTTCTGTCATTTTTGAGTCTAATAATTAAATTATTTCAAAGTTGAAAAATTCAACATTCCCGTTAGCCTCAAGACGGGAACTTCGATCCCTGATCATTACTTCACCCATAATCATTTAACAATATTAGATACCATTTTTATGCCTTTTCTTAGAGAGATCAAAAATCCCAAATCTCCGTCCAAAAAGTTAAATTCTGTCTTCTATAACAATTTTGTATTTCCAGAAAATTCCTTTAAAATTTATACATAAGAAAGAACTACAATTTCATATCAAACTTTCATTTTTCACCTGCACTGATCATTCTGCTAATCAACGAATTAATCAATCTACATCCTCGTCCAAAAGTTTTTGTCCGTCATTCAAAATGATTATCGGATAAACTTTGGAGTATTATAGCTTATTGAATAATTATCCTACAAGAGACAGACAAAGATTACAATTTAAAAGGTTTTTTAGCTCTTTTTATTGATTGTGGTACATCGATTTGATAATTATTCAAATCTTTACACGTTATCTTAATAAATGACACTAATACGTAACATAAGAAAAAATAATTTTCAATTTTGCACAATGAACAATAGACGAAAAATTTGAAAAATCCTTTAGTAAATTTAACTACTTTGTCTAGTGTCTCGTATAACGAACATCAAAGGACGTCTAATTACAAGCGTCAGCATGGTGAGGATGACTCGAGGAAAAAATTAGCATAGATATCGGTATAGCTCAGTAGTGGAAAGAACATCCATCTCGAAAACGGAAGATCCCGGGTTCGATTCCTCGCCAAGTAAACACCATGCTTCAGTTTTTTCAGTTACAATTACTTTTTCGGATAAAGTGTTTCGTTCCCGGATAAGTATTTACATGTAGATTTATAACTTTGCTTTAAAGGAAAAGGAAAAGAATTCCTCAGATTATTAAATATGGTATATATGGATATATTCTCCACGTTATTTATTAGTTCCAAACCTTATAATTATTTTCCTCATCTTTCACCACATTAATTTTCAGTTCAAAACAAATGTCTTGAAGTGATCTAAATGACAATGATTTGTACGTTCTTCAACGTTTTTTTAAGTTTTCTAATCGCGAAGACATTTTCATATGAAACAAAATCAATGTTTTGATGTACCATCGGGTAAAAAATTCTAATAAACAATGTAGTTTTGAAACTTCTTCCAAAATTAGCCATTTATGAATTATTTATGATAGGCACAAAAAATAATTATGAGCAAAATATAAAATAAATTTAATTATTTTGTTGGTTCATAAAATTTTTTTTTAATACAATCTTAAAACTAAGACTACAATCTTATTACCTTTAAAAATACAGTTAAACTATAATTTTTTGTATTAATTATAATGTAGTAATTACATTTTGTAGTAGTATAATTTTTTGTAGAAAACATTTTTTTCATTTAAAAAAAAAATTAAAATTAAGATAATCATTGCATTAGTGATGCAATTTTCTAAAAAGTTTACTTTAACTTTTATGTCTTCGTTCGACAAATACTTTTTCTTCAAAAGTCATAATAGTATTAATATATTCCGTTATATTTAAAGAATTTTCTTTATACTTTGGATTCTAATACGAAAGCGAACTTTCCTACTAGCCCCAATAATAATCTTTACTTATATATAAATGCCTAGTACCAGGTTTGGCATAATTTGATTTGGTTTTTAAAACATTTTTATTGATTTTATATTAAAGCGTTTCCTTTGAATTTGTTTTATTAATATTCTATATAATTTAAATACTTGTTCGTCATTTCTGCAGCAATAAAATTTTGTGTTTAGAAGGTGTTCTAAAACCTGAATTAAGTAAGCTTAAAATAAGTTTTAAAAAGATAAAATATATCTAGAACGTTTTTAAATTTCATGATCTAATTTACAAAATTCTCAGAAATTAACCTACTTTTACAAATCCATATATAACGCTGAACCTGTTGTCAACTTCTTAACATCTACGAATTTTACTTTCTTAAAACCCGTATGAAGTTCGAATAATTTTCAATAATAAAAAATTTTCATTTTCTAGAAAATGATTAAATGCTTCATAATCTTGATAAAAATTTAGCTACACTTTTCTTGGATTTACTAAAACTACTTGTAAACCCCGACGCTGTTTAAATTACGGCCAGCAAATGGAAAGACTTTTATTTTCATAAGAATCGCGTCACTAAAAAGGAATGTACAATCCGGTCACTGGTCGATTTCCAAGCGCAATGAGAAGCAGACTCACGGCAGTGGTTCTACACAGTACGCCAACGGTTCGTGAGAAAAGTAGGCAGGCCGTTCGCGAGACGTAACTTAGCCGCGTAGTTTTCTTAGAGCTAAGCGCGAAAGCGCGAAGGTGCCTTCAAATCCACGGTGCGCATACTGGTTCTGCCTACGATATATGTAAATATATACAGTGCGACCCACTTATCGTATCCATCTGAAATTAATTAACAGTGGCGGAACTTGTTTACGTACATTACTACCCGCAAATGTAATTGTCTACAGAAGAAAAAGTTGTCGGAAATATTTGTAATACTATAATTCGTAAAATACTTCTAAAAATATGGTTTTTACTTAGATGGTTTAATAATAAAATATTCAATTATAATCGAACTTACTATGATTAATATAATGTAATAAATTTACAAAGGAAATATTTATAACAATTAATAACCGATATACTTTTTACCGAAACACATCCCTTAATCAATATCAACGTTAATAATCTTTTAGATGATCCAGTTATATATTTTTTCTACATATTGTAAAATTCGATTCTGGCCTACAGTTAACATTGTTCCTAATAAAATAATAAATCTTAAATATTTTATTCCACGTACATTTGTTATAAGTTTTCTCGTTTTGCGATCGCATAATATTGAAGTGTGCGATTACTTTATAGGATTTGAGCTATTTAAATTATGTAAAGTTCAAGAGAAGAAAAAATTATGAAATATATATCGGCTAGATGAAGAGCCTTTGTAAAAATCTCAAATTTCCATGAAAAAAAGAAGTAAAACAATTATAAAATGTGAAAAAACTATTCCTTGTAAATCCTGTAACTTTCTTTATTTACTCAGCCAGTCTGTACAGCGATTTCGACGTGAATGTCACGTACAAAGTTAACTACTTCTAAAAAAACATAAAATAAGAACAATTCATATTAAACGTCTGATGGCAAATTAATTTCTAATAATGAATTAAACTTTCCCAATTATCCGCATTATTGAATCATACAATAAAATTACCAAGCAAAAGGAAAATGGCCAGGTTACAATTGACTCCATACCACTTGATTCACTGCGAGATATTTCTTCGATAGTTTATTAAATCAGTACAATTTAATTTTTTTTCTTGAGATAACATTAATGCCCCGTACTATCATTCTCCTCAATTCTTACGTGACGACCCAGCATAATTTTTTCTGATTTTCAGTTTTTTCTCTATTCATTTAAAGAAAAAACTGATTTTATGCATCGCACGAGAATCGCTGAAGAAATTTATAATTTTTAAAATATTATACGTAAATTTCGCTTACACAAGTAGAAAGTCTACAATCATATTTGTTATTCCTATTATACAAAAATAAATAATGGTTACATATCATATTTATATATTATCGATTAAAAGCTGATTTTAAAAAAAATAAACTTCCGTCTTCCACATTAATTTATTGAGTAAATAACTAGTTGATTAAATAATTAATCATTCCAGCGATGAAACGAGAATGTGTACTAAAATTTCCAAATTTTACATAGTCTGAAATTGACTATTTCGGAATGTTCTCTTTATAGTAACAAAAGTTTTTCGCTTCATTTACTATACGTAAACGCGAAATAATAACAAAGCCACGACGAGCGCACGAGGACAAATTGCCGAAAAACGTTTCCTGGTTGTTGCAGGTCAAAGGATCATGTATATGTATATGTTCGCAAGAATGAGTCAGGGCAGCGTCTTAGCGCAATGACTATATATGCGGTTGCACAAGCGAGCGCACATATCGAACGGACAGACCGCCTCTCACTTTTCTCTTCTCTCGTTCGATGTGTGCGTAAGTATACGTATCTATGTATCCTTATCCGTGCTTCGGCGTGGTGATCGTTCCGGAAAGAAAATGAAAATGATCTAGCGTGGAGGTGCAGCCCGCCGAAACTATAAGAACAACTAGGTTGACTGGACAATAGAAAAGTTACTAGTCTATGCTATGTATATCACAAAATTAAATACAGGAAAAAAGTTACTGTTCATTTAGACTTAATGCTATTATCACACTGCTTTAAATTAAATTATGAAACAATTATTATTATTGATATTCTAATATATTCGTAATTTATATTATTTTTCTTCGATTCTAGCATACTTTTGAAAATATCATCGTTTGAAAAAAAAATATCTTTTTATAGATATTCCAGTATTGTATTTTACTCTTAATTACGTATTATATAGGTGGAGCTTCGAGTGCAAAATGGATGGGATTGCACATTTCAAAACAAATTTTTTTCAGTTAATCAAAGAGAGGGAGAGAGAAAGAGAAAGGCGAGAAGAAAACATATTTAAAAGGCGTTTCTTGTGCTTACATACATACATTCCGGAAGTCACTCCCTCAAAGTCAACAGATTTCGCTTATAAACGGCTTGAAATCCACGCGCGCTCTCTCAATCGAGAATATTCACCGTCTATAATACTTTAGCTGCATTTGCCATTTCATAAAGTCGCATAAAGTATCCCAGACAAAAACCATCTCGGTATCGTGTTTCATACTTCTCGCCAGACTTGATGACAGAACCTATATGTCGCGACGGAATAATCTTGCGTTATTTTTGTTGAATTGGTGCAAATACCGATATTTCTTTACAGCCAAAATAGTAAATATGTTTCACGTTGCATCGAAGGACCAGGATTATCAGCGTATAATATGGACGCCTAGTTTGGATGATGGACCCATGGAATACCTATTAGCGCGTCAAATTTTGTGATTCAGGACAAAGAGCATACCGCTATGCAGAGGAACCAAGAATTTATCAAGCTCCTTAATTTAGTCGGAGTTGAATTAAATAAATAGATAGCGAACTCTCCTGAATCATTCAGCCCAAGAAGGGCGGTAGAGTAAAGGTGGATAAGGCAACTGAATTCGATGAATCAGTTAAAACGCTTAACCTTCAATGGAATTCAACTAAACGCTCCCTTTTATCTAGTATCGCACGTTTGTTATCTACTTGTCTGGTTAGTGGTTGATTACGATTCTAGCCAAGGTACAAGATCTACGGATTTTAAAATTCGGATAAAATGATTCACTACTGAGACATTTGCGAGTGATGATTAGAGTACTACAATTTGTTGTGATCGTCTCTTCCCTCACGATCGATGGGCCGCTGATTTTGGCACTCCGATCAGTACAGCATCGCAAATCCGTGGGTTTTCGGACACTGATTTATCTACATAAATTACATAACTGGAAGACCTTGGTTGCAAACAGGATCTCTCTAATTTAGACAGAATTATCTACCGTTGTATAGGTACACGTGCTTTACCAGAGAGAACTGGCCGACTTTGGCAACCAGAGGTTGGTCACCGACTGAGATTATGCGCTTCAAACTTTGGTGGCGCAGGCTGTTTTGCCTGGCCGAATCTTCGGAGCAATGGCCCAAGGAAGTAGCCTCTCATCAGATATCACGTGTTCAAATAACCAATGCGGAATCGGAGATACTTTCAAAATTCTCCACGCTTAACCGACTGGTTCGGGTTGTCGCTTTCTGCCTATAAGACCGCCACTGCAATTGAGATATCTGCCTCTAATGGTTTATTTACATTCCTCAGCCTACGACGGTTAAATAATAAATGGCAAAGTCAACCCATTTGTAAATATTTGTAAATTGATTGTAACAATATACTATGTCGGTTGTCGACTTTCAAATTCTGCACTCATCTGAGAACGTAGACTGAGAAGCCAAAGTTCGTAAAATTTACAAAAATATTTGTAAAAATTACTAACCTAGTGGTAAAGCGATCACAGACTACGAGAATGAAAATTTTTATCAACTAGGTAGGTTTGTAATTTTTAACATTTTGGATTGTAATTTTTGCAATTCTGACTTGTAATTTTTACCAACTAGGTAGGTTTGTAATTTTTGACATTTTGCCCTGTAATTTTTGCGATTCTGGCTTGTAATTTTTAACAACTAGCTTGTAACTTTTGCCAGTCTAGTTGGTAAAAATTTTCATTCTCGTAGTCTGTGATCACTTTGCCAACTAGGTTGGTAATTTTTACAAATATTTTTGTAAATTTTACAAACCTTGGTTTCTCAGTGTATAAACCCCTGCTAATCCATTCACATCACTCAATCCTCATTCTCTTATTCGAACGCCAAGTTCATCTTGCATGCTTACATGGTGGACTGGCACTAATTTCTTCTTACCCGCTACCCATATAACGCCGGGTAGATCGTTCACTTCTATCAAGTGAAATTACACTGGGCCGATCTAAATCCGCACTATTAAAGCCTATGCATACAAGACTTACAATAGCTACATTGCTCTTTTCCTAAGCTTCAGGCAAGATAGAGCTAATGAACACCTTACCTCACGACAAGGATCTTCCTCAAAGTGTTCACTATATAGAGTGACGGATTACCTACTACAGATTCTACGTTGACAACGCGATTAATTTCAATATACACAAATAAAGAATTTACAAGCAATGTTTACAGTGGCCTCCAACTTCTACAAAGACGTTGCGACCATAATAGCGAACAGCGATACGGTTTGGAAATTCATACCCCTGAGTTTACCTCACTGGGGAGGTTTACGGGAAAACGGGGTGAAATTAATTAAAGATTATTTCATACAGGCAATATGAGATCGAACCTTTACGTTTGAAGAGTTCTCTACGGTATTAGTTGTGATTGTTTGTCATAACTCGTGACAACGACGGACACCGAGCATCCCTGAGTAAAAATAAAGGTCGGGCCTAAGTCTGACGCGCGGAAGTCAAGTTATAATTCATAATTAAAAAAAAATTCCCGAACCCGTATTCGAAGTTAGAACCTCCAGTCTGTAAGCAAGCTCGACTGCCGCACTTCTTAACCTATACACATTGCAATGATATAAACAAAAAATAAAGGTAATTTATTTTATTTTTTATTTTTATCGCTTTAATTAAGAATTATAATTGCTTTTTATTTAGTTAATCTGCGAGACTTTTAAGAAAGTTTCAATATTAGAAAATATTCTAGGAAAAAGAATTTGAGGAAATAAAAGAAGTCTGGCATAGTGGCTTTAGCCAGACTTCCGCGAGACTTTCGCGCGCCAGACTCAAGTTAGACTTCCGCCTGGCTTTTCTTTTTACTCGGATCGTCATGTAATTCGGCTGTTTACCAACTGTATTTAGAACAAACTCCATTCAAATGGGCTTCTGCGGAGTCGGATGTGACAGAATAAACCATGTTCATCTGGGAGATGACTTATTTATTAGTTTATATATTATCCGTAAGTCCATTAGGTAAAATAAAGGTTCGATTTCGACTTATTATTTTTATTAAAATGAACAAGATATTGTTAATAATTGTTAAATATATATTCATCTTACAAAATGTCGTTTGATAATTTTATTTGATAATTCAATAAAATTAAACTTTGCTTTGCTTGAAAAAAATTACTTGATAAAACTCTTGCAATGGTATTTAGGGTAACGTAAAAGACGAAGTTTTATGAAAATATAAAAACTAGATTTTTTTTCATAATTTGCAAATTTAAACGGGTTTATTAACTTATCAATTATAATTAAATACCAAGAGTTTGTTATATCAAAAAATCATTGTAAAATAAATTTAAAAATGAAATTTTCGAATAATATAATTTTATTTGTACCAAAGGTGACAGGAAGCATTATTATTTGTCTCTAGGTGAAACTTCAGCATATAATATGTATTTTGTGTATCCATTTTGTAAGATTGTATTAATTTTTCATGAGAAATAGAAGTAGTAATGCATATAAATAATAGTAAAAAAACTACAAATGTTGTTTATATTAAATAATGAATTAAATATGTATTCTTTAAATATGTACATAAAAAGAAAATTTAAAAACTCATTTCGTTAAAGAACTAAATCATATTATATTCTTTCTGTCGTCTATCAGAGAATGTAAAAACTGCATTTTACAGTTGAAGTTATAAGCCCAATTTGACTACTTTGTGAGATCGTGGTCCAGTTTCGCAAGGACAGGAAAACCTGATTGCATCCGGGCGTTGCACCTCGTAAAATGCAGTAGCACCGCCTGAGTTTCCATTCGTTGAATGAATATGAAAGTATAAGAGGTCTACCAGCAGTAACGCCAGCCGAATCGACAGCTCCAGTGCGTTCTTGTCCTTCTTTTCACTATACCGTTCAACGACAATCTTTCATTTTCCCTCTCACTGCACCAATTTAATAATTGCGGCGGTTTTTTTTTTTCTTTTTAATTTCTACGCCAATCTGTCTGCATAGTCCATTTCATCTTTCTTTTGTTATTTGTCGTAAATTATTGGCATTTAGATCAGTTAGCTCTTGAGCAAATTCTTTGAATCAGTTTTGTGCATTTAAATAGATGGTATTTCTCAATATTTAATTGTGTTCTATAATTTCAACTCAATAATTACTGCATTAATCGGTGGACTAATTAATTACTGTAAAATTATAACTCTAAGCGCAATATTGTACATTAATCAAGAAATCTAAAAGAATTCGTATATAAGAGTTACAGTTATATGTAATAAATTTCTACAAATCTTTTGTTTCTTTTAGAATCAATTTTTGCCGTGATATATACTTCCCATTTAAATTAGTTTCAATACTTAGATAATTTTTATTCCTTATGAAAGTTGTATCCGTATTATTTATCTTTCTATAAATATAAATCAGATTGAATAATCAACGTTACATACTGTTAATTCTTTTGCCTTTCAAGTCTGGAAATATTTAAAACAATTCCTAAAATGTTAATATAGTCATATATGTCCTTGTCAACGAATAATTATTTATTGTATTAATTAAATATAAATAATGGTCTCTTAATGCAAAATATTTTTTCAATTCTTTATTCTAAATATCCATTTTTTATCTTTTATATAGAAAAAATAAATTTTCGTGTCTATTAAAATAATTTCAATATTTATAATAAATGATAAATACTAATAATTTACGCTCACTATTGTTACATAATAACGGAATTTAAACAGCTTCCGGTAACGATTTTTTTGGTTAAAGGAAGAAATTTCACCAGGCCGCAAAATCATCATGTACGCGCAGAAAGTCTCGTCGAAAGAAATCCGTGTGGTATTGTTTGAAAGAGATTCTTCTTTTTTCTCGTAGAACGCAGTGACAAGTAAACGCTATGCTCAGGATTTTTCCGCTCTTCCGCGAAATTGCAGAACTTGAAGTGAAAAAAAAATTAAAAGGCAGGCCGTTCTAATTGGACCCGGTCGTGACCGCGACGATCGAAAAGTACCGCGAGTTGCTCGCGGCAGCTGCCGTCGTCATCAATGTTGTTTCTGGTTTTCAGCCAGGAGAAAGCGAATTCGCCCATCCCCAGACAATGCATTCCATCTACCTCGGGCAAGAAGACTCGAAATGATTCCTATGTTTTTTATCAGACCCCTAATTATAATAATGGGTCTCTTAACTTGCCGAGAAGTAAGTTACTCTTACTTTCTCCGAATATTACAGGCTTTTACCTAATTTACAAGTAATATACATTCCTGCTTTTTAACTTGAATATATTTTTCAAAAAAGCATCACTTACAAAAAGCAGTATTACTCTTGCATTTTATTAACGCGAAATCTTTGTGATCTTTTCTTATATATTGACACGGTAATAACTAAAATATAAGTTAGTTCATTAATTTTCGAAAGCTATAAATTTAATGTCACAATTTCGTTTCTAACCTGAAAATGTTTTTCTCTAATAATTAACGTCGCTCTAAGTAATTATGCTCCTCTACGGTGCTAATCGCCGACGGAGGTCATCGATGTGTTTTCATCGATCCTATCTGGTATAATCGGTTTAGCTAAACTTTGGCGCTTGGTGAGTATCAAAATTCAGAATGGCAATTCCAATATGGCGGCTTTTGTATGTAAATTTTTCTAATTGTTCTATTTATTCAGATTATTAATTTATTGCAAATTGTTATTTTTTTCAATGTATATATGGTTGTCTACATTTTTTCCATCAAGACACATTCCTTAGATCAATATGACGACACGAAAATTCAAAATTATGGTTTTTCTCAGTTTTATCGTGATTTTCACAGGTACAGGAAATGCGTTCATCCTGTATATAATCAAGTAAATAGCAGTTTTATCGGTTTCAGCGATTGATGATTACAAATACGATACCAGATTTTCAAAATTCAAAATGATGAATCCAATATGACAAAAATGCAAAAAATGAAAATTTCGAAGCTAAAAGAAATGCTCCGAATCATAGAAAAATTTCAAGTAAAATAATAGGTAATAATAATAGATGTATATAGATAGAATTATTCATGAAGATTGTTCGTTAGCAGTGAGGAAATACCCAACGCCCACCAAGAGGAGGTCAACAATTAGGAAGTCATTCGTCAAAATACGAACCAAACATTTTGCAAGTACAATTAAACTGTTTATTCAACTGCGCATACTTTGGTTTACTTACATTCTCAAAATGACATATTTACTTCGATCAACTAAATAATTATTGAAAATCAGATAACTAATTCTCTAGCACCAGCAAATTATATTAATCGAGACGGCATTTTTGAATCTGAAAATAATATTTATGTGAATTTAATAACAAAAAGTATATCAAAGTTGAAATCCTTAAGAAATCTATTTACTTCCTTTAATTAATTCATTTGTTCGAGCCAAACAAACTTTAATTTATTTAAAAACAATTAGTGTAAATGAATTAATCCGTAACTGGTAAAGAAATATGTATTTAAAACAAAAATTAGATTTTTTTGTTCCAATGAAATATTTATTCATTTGAAATAAACGTTATCTTAAAAGTAATTCTTATAACAACTTTTTTAAGAAACAAATTCAGTCTATTGCATCGGAGTTTTTGAATCTAAAAATAATATTTATTTGAATGTAATAAGTGATTTAGTTCAATAAGTATATCAATTTTGAAATCCTTAAAGAATCTGTTTATTTCCTTTAATTAATTTATTTGTTCGTGCCAAACAAACCTTTATTTATTTGAAAACAATTATAGCAATTATGTAGTGTAAATGAATAATTAATCCGTTACTGGGAAAAAAAATATGTATTTGAAACATAAATTGGATTTTTTCATTCCAAATAAATATTTATTCTTTTGAAATAAACGATATCTTAAAAGTAGTTCGTAACAACTTTTTTAAGAAAGAAATTCAGTCTGATAGTGAATAAAAAATGATATGATAATGATTACATCAATTAATTTTCATAATTTTAATTAACTATTATTAATCACTAGCATTATTATTAATCACTAACTAAAACATTAAGAGAATCATTAATTTTATCAATTTTAGTTTCCCTTTTATTTGTTTCAGAAACAATTTTTTCTTTTCTATTCTTCTCTATTATCATAGACTTACTAAGTTTTAATTTTAAGCTGTTCATATATTTTTCATTAATATTTTTCTACTTTTATATCTACTTTTCCATTCTCCTCTAAATCGTCTGCTTCTATCTCTTCTCTTTCCTATCTCCTCTACTATTTCCTTCTTTATCTCCTCTAATTTTTTCCGCTTCTCTACATCTCAACTTTTGTAAATCATTTTCTCATCTACAATTTTAATCAAAATATCCTCTTTATTTAATAATTTCCAATTTCCAATTTTTATAGAATTTGAAATAAAGTGGGTCCTCCAGGACCCTCTCAGGCTTAACGGGTTAAGCAATTGGCTTCTCATTATCTGCTCAATAAGCACATTTTCGTGTTCTTCTCCACGTTTGCCTGATTCTGAAACAAAGATAAAAATTATTATTGTATAGCATATTGGGGTCATAAAAAAGAGCTCACGGGTCCCATGGTTAGCATTGAATTTGGCCTGAAAACATTACTATACTCTTAGTAAAATCTACAAAACTTTTCGTAACGAAAAACTATTGAAACCTATAAAAATAGTATTTAGTTATATACAGAATACAGCCATTCCTTGAACCCTTGAAAAATTTTAATAAACCTAAGAAAACCCCATTATTTTTCGTTATTTTGAATTTTCGCGTCCCTAATATTAATCTAAGGAATGAGCCTTGGCGAAAAAATGAGGAAAAAACTATATATAAACTGTATAAATATATCGAAAAAAAGTCGCCATATTGTAGTCGGCATTTTGAATTTTAATATCAGATAAGGAGAACACTCTAAAAAATAAAGTAAAGGAGAAGAAAATATTGTTTGTTACGTTTTTTCAAAAAGCGGCTTTACTTAAAAAATGTGAAAAAATGATGGAGAGTAAAAAATATCTGATACAAAATTCTGAAAGTTAAAATATAAGACTGTACAAAATATAGTTGCCAATTACTGACGAATGCTGGGATTTTTAAATTCATATAAGAATAATAGAACGGAGAGTCGAATGAAGGAAAGAAGTATGTTACCATCTGGCTGATCACAATCCGTATATTTCTACTTAAAAGTATATCAGTATAAGCAATATACTTTTGAAGTTGTTATAATAAACATATTTTAAATATTTTTCGTTTAGATCAAATTTCATGATTTCCTCTGGACATCCTTCTTTAAATGTAGTTGAATATTTAGTTGATTTTTGTAAAAAGAAACTTTTAAAAATAACAAAGAGAAAGTAGAAAAATGAAATCGGAGCTATTAAATTCAACTATCACGCAGCTATGCAGGAATTCTATAACATATTCAACAATATACAAATAAAACCAAACGACGAGAATATAATCATGCGACTGATCCAATAGATAATAATTTGCCTCACAATCGAGGAAAAGGCAAGAAGAAATTTCGCGAATACATCGTTACAAGAAAGGCATACCTTGCATGCGTTCAATCTGTAAGAGAAGCGCGGGAGGTTGGTTTACTATAAGCCGCGGCGAGGCCGAGTACTGGATGAGCAATGAACTTGACCAGAAGTAGGTCACAGCGGCACTAACTCTTTCCCGACACCAATCGAAAGAGATAAAATGCATGGGCGCGCGTGCTCGCCAATTGCAAGCATTCGTGCACCTTACACGGAAATTCCTAGTAGATAAAAAACATAAAAATAAGGAGATACGATCTGCAATTATCATTTACAGGAAATCAGGAAACTGAAGTATTAAAAAAATAAAGAACTTTTGATTTGTAAAGTATTTTTGGTAACATGGTTTTTCATTTATTTGAAAGATAAATTAAATTCATTATTATTGCCTTTCATTCAATATACTACTTTATCAATTTTCTTCTTTTACCCTTTTTCCTTTTTAATTTAAAAATTTGTTAACTCTTAATAATATTTATTTTACAATTATTACACTCAGAAAAACAGTCCTCATATACGAAAATTATTTTCCTCTGAATTCAATCCGCTCATTATAAATAGATTTTTCCTCGTAGCTCGAATAAAATATTTTTGAATCGAAAAACCACAGTTTTCATGAGCAGAGAACAATCCTCTCGCGATCCATCTTCTTACGTACAAGAGGATTTAAGCTAGTTACAAAAGGGCTGCTTCCTCGCCATGCAATCCTTTCGTCGAGAATGTAATTTTAATTGGTTACAAAAAGAGCATATTTTCGGCTATTTTGATAAAATACTTATGCTTAAAATATTTGTTCCAAAAATGACTCAAGATAACTCAAAATAATAATTTAATTGGTCCAAAAAATGAAAAAAAAAAACTTGACTTGTTTGACCGGTAAGCCTCACCGGAAGCGCCTCCGGCGGGGCTTGCCGGGGTCTTTTTAACAAAGTGTTTTTCCCTCTTGAGGAAAATAGTACATTATGCAACAAGTGGCAAAAGTAGAATATTTTTCCCGAGGATGCGTTTACTGCCCCAGCGAACCAAGCATATAGTATTTTATTCCACTCGCGACTGAAAAGCCACTTTTTGGTCCTGAAAAGCGGGGTCAAAACAACTTCGAAAATATATACTTTTGCTCCGCTAATTTTACTTTTGCCCCGCAAAACTAGTTTTCGGGAAAAATATGTCACACTCAGAAAAAGAGTCCTCTTATACGGAAATTACGTTCCTCTGTATTTAATCCGCTCATTATAAATAGGTTTTTCCTTTCAGATCAAATAAAATCTGTTTGAATCGAAAAATCATAGTTTTCATGAAAAGAGGAAAATCCTCTCGTAATCAATCCTCTTGCGTACAAGAGGATTTCAGCTAGTCACAAAAGGACTGCTTCCTCGCCATTCAATGCTTTCGTCGAGAATGTAATTTTCATTGGTTACAAAAAGATTACATTTTCGGTTCTATTCCCCGGTAATAGTCTTCTTTTTCCCTTTGGAGAAAAAAGACTACGATAAGCCCTGCCTCTGGCGGGGCTTACCGGAGCTTTTCCCAAAAAGATTTTTTTCCGCAACGGGGACAAAAAACTCAAAAAAGCCCCGATAAACCCTGCCTTCGGGGAAAAAAGACTTTATTCCCCGGTAAGCCTCGCCTTTGGCATAATTTTTTTCCCCTTCGAGGAAAAAAAACTTTTTCACGAACGCCCCGGTAAACCGTCGGCGAGGTTTACCGTGGTCTTTTTTCCCCTTCTAGACTGAGGATTGAGGATTTTTTTGGTTTGCTTCTTCATACTGGACTTACACGGTAAGTATTATGCAAAAAAAATCGTTTTGGCATATCAAAACACAACTATGGTTAAAAATTGTCTATAAAATGTTGTTAACTTTTTGGAGCAGCACATAATGTTAACATTTTTTTTTTTACTTTATTTATTTAATGTCGCGTCCCCCATATTGGGAATTAGCGGCTCAATGTATAATAAATTTCTGATGGTTACAATGCATTTAGTTGAATGGCCTATTTTTACAATTTTAAGTAAATAGTATAATACATAATATAATTACAAGAAAAATCATGCAAGAGACGTTAGATAAGCTCGAGCAATTCTCTCATAAAACAGGTTTTAAATTGTCTAAAACAAAAACACAAACAATAGTATTTAAAAAAAGAATAAACAGAAACAAAAACAACAAAATTAAACTTATTATCTGAAATTAAGCAATAAACATGACTCATGAAATTAGAATTCTGGGGGTCATTTTCGTCTCTAAACTCTCTTGGAAACCCCGTATCGAAAAACTAAAAAAGAATTGTTTCCAATGAATGAATCTAATCAAATCACTGGCAACAAGAAACTGGGGCACTAACCAACAAGTTCTGTGCAACACTTATAAGGCACTGATACAATCAAAAATTGATTACGGAAGCATAGTGTACGGATCCGCATCCAACAACGTATTAAGAAAACTCAACTCGATTCTAAACTCCAGCATGCGTATAGCAACTGAGGCCTTCATAACTAGTCCATCAATGAGTATCCTTAGTGAAAACATGTTACCCATATGCCTGCGACGCAAACAAATCGGCTTAAACTACGCAGCGAAAGTGTTTTCCTTCCCCCAAAACCAACTACATTCGGTTCTCAGTAATAAAATAAACAACTCAACAATCAGTATGAATGGATCTAAAAAGCAAACGTTTATAAAAAGAATAAACATATATCTGGAAGAGCTAAGAATAAAAGAATCAAATTTTGTTATCCATCATACTCTCGACAATCCATACCGGTTAAATAACCATAAAATCGATGGAATCATGACTCCAGACAAACCAAATGCTTCACTAAAAAAAAATTAAACAACAACACCCTAACGATCAACACATACTGACAATCACATTAAAAGAACAGAAATCAATCAGTGCAGCTGCAAAAATCAGTGACCAAGAATCTATCTTGTTAAAATTTTCTAGTTATTATAAGAGTGAAAAAACACAAACCCATGTCAACTACGCTCAATTAAAAACAACGTGCATGACTATAACCCAGCATTAAAACTCTCAAGAAGAGATCAGATTATAATTACAAGACTACGCATTGGAACCACAAAAGTTACACACCAGAACATACTTGAAAAAAGAAATCGCGACATCTGTGATAAATGCAATTTACCCATAACAGTGAAACATATTCTCAGAGAATGTCAAAAATATACAAATGAACGGATTAAAGTTAAGCTAAAAAAGCAGATAAGAAATATACTAATTCAAGACAATCAATGCAGATCGACGATTAAATTTATTAATGAAATCAACATGTGTGATAAAATATGGACTTAATCAGAACTTCTCATCATACAAGCTGTAAAATATCAGTTATTATCAAATGTTTTTTTTTTTTGTTTTTTTTTAGAGGAGGGAGGAAATCTTTAATAGACCGTCAGGGGGCCGGCCCCCTGGTGTGTGGGACTCTCCGGCACAGAAGGTGCCGGCC
>UCOM01003623.1:0-16624 GCA_900474385.1 Ormyrus pomaceus | reverse complement strand
AGTAATACTGCCCAGGTTTTGGGCATTTGCAAATGAAAATGGCCAATTCCTACTCTAAAAATAGTTCCGATTTCTACTAGGGAAGCTTCGTTTTGGATTTCGACTTTTTTTTTTAGAGGGGAATTAAAAATTCTGCGTTCTTGTAAGCTTCTTTTGTTTATGGACTTCGGTAATTTGAAGAAGGGAGCTGTTTTCCTTTTGGAGCGCTAAAATAATCGAGCTCTCAAGATTTCCTAATTTACGAAATAATTGAGCCATTCGCGTTACTTTTAGTGTTCTTTAACTTTCTTATACTTATACGAAGTTTAATTACACTTCTTTTTCCTAAACGCAGCTCCGTATAAAAGCTCTCCTCGACGCAGCCACCGCTGTTCCTTACTGCCGCATTGCATAATACGGAATCCCTCAAAAAGTGCATGCAATTAACTGCAATGTCCATTAAACGGAAAGCTCGAAATACAGCTCGAGAAATGAATGATGAAACAACGATCCGCGGTATCATCGAGCATCAATTATTCCTCGAATCAGCTTCGAGCTTTTATCGACCGGCGGTTGTCCGCCAGTAGCCTCGTTCCCTCCTAAAAATAAAGCCCGAAAAATCGGGCGGGCCACGCGATTAATAATTTTCCCCGCGCGCCTCGGATCAATCGGCCCGCGAGTCGCGCCGTCGTCGTTTAAGGTTACGTTAACCCAGATTCTAACCTCGAAAGCACTCGGCGGCCCCCCCGGCCCGGCGGCTCGGACGCGCGCGTACTACACACCTATTTTCGGCCACGACGAGGCGGCAGCGGCAGCAGCCGAAGAAGCGAGGGGATCGATCCTACACCAGCGTCGTCGTTGTAGACGATAACGACCTCCAGATGACGCTCCCTGCATCGTGCCGCCGCCGCGGCGATGTGCCGAGAGAGAAAGAGAGAGAGAGAGAGAGAGAGAGGGAGTCGGGAACGGGAGAGACGAGGGACGACAAATCGCTCGTTGGGATGCCCGATGTACTGCCCGAGAGGCGGGAGAGACGTGCGACTGAATTAATTTACAAGTAAAGACGTCGTAATGCCGACGGGGTTCAAGGTGCCGGCTTATTGTTGGAGTTCGACAGATCGGGATATTACTCGCTTGGAGGTTTATTTTTCAGCGGAAACGTGGCTGTGCTGCGTTAGTCGTATTGCATTTTGCTTCTTCGTATCAATTTTTTACTGTCGGTTTCGTTTTGACAATTGACTTTTATTGTTCCGAAGTTGATGCTCTACAGCACAGTTCAAAGATTGCAATCTGAGGCCACAATTATTTCAGTAAACCCAAGGTACCGCGCCAATTGCGTCATCAATTTGCCGGAAACCCATCGTAAATTGCATTTGTTACTTCGTAAATTCAGTTATCCGGGGTGTTTCACCTACATTTCTTTGCATCAGTTCCTTACAAAATAAAACCTCACGAAGCGCTCTTAAAAAAAAATTACTCTCTCTCTCTCGAGCGGCTCCCGTCCTTTTATTTTTTCCCTCCCATTTATTTGAAGAAAACAAGCGGAAGAAAGCAGCGAAAAGCAGCTAATCCCGGTAAATCAAAGGAGAGAAAGAGAGAAAGGTCAAAGCGCTCGGCTGCAGAAACAATTTGTAGGAGTAGCTGTGCCCGTGCGGCCTGGAAAAGGGGAAGAAGTCGGCGCTCGGCGCTCGCTGCACGAAACGTCGAACCGATGAAACGGAAAGAGCCGCGACGCTCGTTCCCACTCGTTTCATTTCCGCGTTCCGTCACGTGTGAACCTCCTTTGCGGCGAGCGAGCCGCGGATTGATGATGATGAGCGGCGGCGGCGGCGGGATCTTCTCTCTCCTTCTGGTCACTGACGTGCTGCATCCGACTATTATTTTTTCTCGCTCCTCGTCCTTCGCCGGACTGCTCCTGCGACGAGTTTTGTCGTTTCCGGACTTGGTTGTCCAACTTTGGTTGTAAACTCGGTCTCGAAAAGGAATAATGTTTCGAATTTTTTCGGAAGAAAGAATTTTCGTTTTTCAAGGTGGCTGCTGAAAACAATCGCTCTCTCTCTCTCTCTGTCTTTTGTTGCTTTTCCAGTGGTAGACTTAACGGGGGCTCATTCGTGTGCAGTCGACGAAAAATTGACCTCTCTGACAGTCGGCAATTCCGACTGCACGCGAATCCGGCCGAGTAGTCATCCGAAACGCGTACGCGTGCCTTGCACATTTCTCCGCTGTACACATGACGTAACTTTTCAAGGTGCTTTTCATCACGCTCGTCGTGCGCGAGAAGCTCTTTTTTTAAAATTTCGCGCGGTGGTAAAATGTATTACATAAATATATGCTTTAGTGGTCGTCAAGGATTCGGAACCGCTTCGTTCGACAGTTGAGTGGTTGATGAAACATACGCGCCGCATAAGCGTGGGTTACGTATAGTGCGGGAAAAGCCCGCATAACTCATACTTTTCCCAGGAAGCGTCGGAATTACTCGAGATTAGCGCCCGATGATTCATAGTGGCATTTTCATACAATGGCCTATTAATTTAATTTATTCTTTCCGAGCTATTTGTTGTTTATTATTAAAAACAAAATTTGTAATTTCATCAAGGATGGATTCTTTGAAATAAAAAACGCGGGTTAAATGGAAACTGAAGAGAGTTGAGTATCTTTTACTTTAGCTTCTCGTTTCTTTTTCGATTCGATATACTATTCGTTCAAAATAAAAAAAAACTTAATCAACCAAAAAAACGTCCATCTATAGCAATTTCATCCCACTTATTACTCAACTGCCCACAAACACTCGCCTCGATCCATTTCTAATAAAGCTCTTGCGTTAAAACAGCGCTCTTAACCCATCGATCAGTCATTAATCCCCCAAATCCCCCCCTCCCCCCCGCCCAGCTACTCGCCGGGAGAAAAATGAGTTTTTGATCGACTAATACTCCCACTCGTATACCTGCCCGGGCAGCTGTCTCTGCCGCGTCTGTGTGGGTGTGTGTGTTTACAGCGAGGAGGGCTAATACGCTTTTCATGCCCCTGTATTTCACGACTGGCCGATCGCTCTTGTCGTTGTCGATGTTGCGCCTCGTTTCGCTCTTGCTTATGGACTTTAATGTCTGTGTTTAGGCGAGTCGCCGGTAGAAAGGGGTTGTTAACGGCGCGTTAAGAGATGCCACACCGGACGGCCGATTGATTTTTCGCGTTCGATCATTGTGCCCTCCGGTGGGTTTTGCGCGGTGATTTGCTCTCGCCTAAGTGGTAAAAACAGCAATGTGAATTTAACTTTTTCCGCAAAGATATATCGTCTCGTTGAAAAAGAGTTCTTTAAATCTCTTCGATAGCCGATCGACGAAGCAGCGACTAAACAATGAACCGCCAAATTGCTCCAACGTCCATCCAATCTCACCGGACGACCGTCGTCCCCGACGAATGATTTACATTACACGACAAGCCTCGCGCCAATCCTCTCCCAATCGAATCCAAAGGCGACGGGCCCATTACTTCTCGACTCCGGCAGGGCGCGGAGAAAGTGCAGCGAGGGCGATATTTCACGAGGCGCGCGCAATTATCTTAGCGGGGTACACTGCCACCGATGGCCGCGCTCCGTGCTATTAATGCGCCTGCTGATAATGCGCGCGCCAATAGTTTGTCCTAATGTCCCGCTGAATAATGGACAAGTGGCTAGATGCTTACATCCCCCTCCCCCTCCCGTCCCGGGGCTTAGCTTGCCCCGATCGGCCCCCCGCGCTCCTGAATGCAAGAAGGCGACCGAGCGCCTCGAGAGTGGGAATCGGTCAACTGCCGGCTAATTCATCTGCCACGTGTTGCCAGGCGGCGAAACGAGCAGTGAGAGATCCCTGTACTCGCCGACGGATTGTGTGGAGTTCTATGGTCCCGCTCTGCCATTGTGCCGCTACTACGTTCTGACAGATCGACGCGGGGGGGAGGCTTTCTAGCCGTGCGCGCGGCTCGAGTGATCAATTTTGGCATTCGGTGACGCGTCCTGTCACGGGCTTTTGTATTGATTTTTAAAGAGCGGCTCTCTGGCTGGAGTAGTTTTTCGATGCATTTCAATGGGTTTTTCATTCGAAACACTGGTCAACTGGAGAATGATGATGAATATGTTAGGTTCGATTAAAGAGGAAAGTTGGCGTACCCAAATATTGCGTTTTAATGCTTGTTATGTTTATCTCTAATAATTCGACGAATCACGATAATCCGATAATTTTAAATAAATCATGTATTCTGCCGTTGTTATTATCCGCGGCGTCAATGGTACTTACCTGTACATTGCATTATATTCAAATACATTTTAGCGATAGCATGATTTTACATTTCGTCCAAATACAGATTTCGCTCATACCTGAAAGTGCTCCAAGCAATATATTAAGCCGACAATGCTACAATGCCATATGTAGATGATTCAACGCGATGAATAAGCAACGCTTTCACCGAATAATCAATGAAAATCGTACATCGAAAATTTTAGATAGCTTCGTAATATTTGCTTACCAAATTAACTATTAAATATTCAAATCTACCGCCCTTAAGTGAACTGACAGATTGATCAGCTCTCAAAACATTCATCCCTCCGAGAACCAGGACACCCACCACCGGAAATTAAGCTCGCCTCCTTAAACGCATTGCTTAAACCAATACCCGCAAATCGATCGTCATCCCCCAGAAAAAAAAGATGCAATTTCCAACATCGCCGAGGAGGAGGTTGCCGAGAACTTATCGACTCTTTGCTGCGTCAACGCGGATAGAGAGAGTGGCGTAATTGCGACGCTGGGAAAAATGTTCGCGCGACCGGCAAAGCGCGCTTTGAGAGGTGGGAGAGAGAGAGAGAGTAGTGCGGCTCGCATAAAACTCCGCGCTGGGCGGGACACAAAGGACAGAGCGGCGCGGCACGTGACCGGCGTGTATTTTGTATGAATTCCACAGGTACACGACGAAAGTGGTTATATCGCCCGGCTCGTGTAACTCACTTTCTCTCCTTTCGCATTCACTGCATCGTTCGCGTCCCTCTCTTATCGTCATGCAAATTCGTCTGGCCTGGCCCTCAACCCATTGTTCCTCTTCCCCCTCTTCTTTATCCCTTTTCTTTCGCGGCTGCGGATTCGGCTCTGGAAAATCCTGCACGTGCGGAGCAGGGAGCGGACCCGCGTAATTTTGTCAGCCATACTCAAATCGCGCAATTAGGATGTTTAATTATTTTTTTATTTCCTCGTGCTTTTGTTGTGGTTAAATTATGATAAACAATTTAAATGTTCCAGTAGACTATCGATAAGTTAATTATAACTAGAACAATTCAACTGTAATAAACCAGAAATTTGGTAATTCGCGCAATAAAAAAACTTTTCCGTCGAATCGCCCGCTAAGCGCAGTCTTCAGGGGGCGAACGATATAATTATAATTTTCAGTTCCCTCTCGTAAACAACTCTCGACTCTCGCCGTTTTGCGCAGCACTCCCGGCATAATCGCGAAATCAGCGCTGGCCGGCCGCAAGCCCGCGGAATTAATTAGTCGCGAGAGCTTGGCGCAACCGCGTATTTTATTAAACGCCGGCAGCCTCTCTCTCTCTCTGTCGCTCGGCTCGTCGAGTTGATAATCGCGATATATTTCCGAATTAAATGGATGACTCGGCGACTTTGACGCGACGATTTTCCATTTTCGGGGCCGCGCGGGCTTTTCCGCTGTGTTGCGAGTCGGCGAGGTGTGGCAAGCCTCTTTTGCCGAAGCGATATATACTTTCGATAAACATCGTAATTACCTAATTAAAATGGGGCTTTGAGTTGGGATGCCAGTGGTGTAGGTATGTATTGAGGTGTTTGGAATATTGCGTTCGGAAAAATAGCTGCGTTGTGGAGGTAGGCGAAAGGAAAAGCACGTTTTAGCTGCGCCTTTGCGAGCGGAGAGCTTTGTGTTTAATTCTATTTCGAAAGGATAGAATGCAGTTTTAGCGGTATTTCATGATTTTACCAAATAGAATGTTAAATTGAATTTATAATCTTTTGATTTAAAACATTATTATTTCATTAGTATTATATTTTTTTAACATTTTAGTATTCAATATTTTACTACAAAATTTAATAGCTAATTTAACAAAACAAATTGATTCCCAATAAACATAATTTTTAATAGAAATCCATCGATTTCCCTTGATTCGGAAGAGCCCAAAGCTTGGAGTTTATTAATACTCAGTCCTCTCCGAGCTCACAATAACCTCGCATAAATTCATACAAATCGCTCCGGCGAATTTACGAGAAAGTCCGGGGTGCACTTCTTCTTCTCCTTCGACTGAGAAAACATTTCCGCCGCCATTAGTCAGGGGCAACTTATCATAATTACCATACACGAAATAATAAGAAACAAGCGGCGCCGCGCGGCGAATCCGCTTAGAAAATTGGTATGAATTGAGCGGGCGCAAAGTTTTAAACAACAATAAATCATTGTCACTCGGTCCTCCTCCGGTTTTCGCGCGCAAACTCCCTCGCAAACACGCGCCGCGCTCCTTTTTTGCCACCCCCTCCCTCCCCCCTCCTCCTCCGGAGAAGCGGCGGGCAAACAAATACGCTGCTGCCGGCCCCGAGGAACGTGACAAACGGAACGAGAGAGGCAAAATCGCGAAAGCCCCCGCGGTAATGTACGTCGGTTTGGCTGACGGTGGATTCTATGGACGCGTCGGTCAGGAATTAGAAATGCCTCGGGAGAGTTTGCTACCGGGAACAATTGTTGTTGCCGGCACCGATGCGTCGAAGTGCATTCTTTGCGACGTGGCGGGGAGAGGAAAGGAAATATTTTGTTGTTGTTCGACTCGTGTCCTCTTGGAATCTAAATGGAGTCCTAACTGAAGAGGTTGTAAATGCACGAGCAGGAAAAGATTGCTCCGAAGGCGAAACAAGGAACAATGATGAAAGCAACGACTTGCAAAATTTTTGTTGTAATTTAATTATTGACTGTACGATTTAAAAAATATTTTTCATCTCAAAATCTTCCATGGAGATTTCATTTTAACAAACAGCCTATTTCGCAACTTGTACTATGTGCCGATTTTTAGATATCCGTACTCACTTGCATCAATGCAACAAAGACCATTATCAAGTAAAACAACCTTTCTCACCCCCGAGCGACAAAAATCTGAAAACCGCCTCTTTAAAATTTCCGAGCGCCCGAATTTTTTCCCAAGGCCAAACCCCCGACGCGGAACTTGCTCCTGTGCACACAAAGCGCCGCCGCCGCCGCCGCCGCGGTTGTCCGCGCGGAGTGCAGCGAGCGCAACACGCGTCGGACGTCGGGAACAATGTTCGTCCGCGACGCGAGGCGACTTCTCTTATCGCGCATTCAAACGCTAAAATAATGGCGCAACTTGCGAGCCGTATATATTATTAGCCGCGGCTCAATTTTGATGCCCGCACTCGCGCGAGTTTGGCTCCCGAGTTTTTTGCGCCATTGTTCGCCCAGTTGCGCGCCGCTTTTTACCGATCTCCCTCGCCTCTCGCGAGGATTCAACTTTGAAACCGGAGGCTGATGAGCATTGTTTCCCTCGAACGCTTTTTCCGCGAGGAAGCTGTATGCGCTTTCTCTACGTCGTAACGGGCTGTTTTCGCATTTTGCGAATTCCCATGCGTTGGGAAGTTATTAATAATATGTTGCCGAGGTAAAGGTTGATTATTCGATTTGTTAGTATTTATACTCTCTTTTTTAAAAATTGCCAAGTTTTAGTTAGAAGTGGAGAATAATAGATCAGGGTGAAAACATCAGCTTTTATTCTAAAAATTTCTCTTCATGAATAGCCTTTTTCCGCAAAAGCCAAATCATTGTTCCAACTTTTATTTTCCCTGATAAATCTCTTTATACTCTCCTCTCTAAAAACCCATTTCATACCATCCTCCGAAAACCGAGAATAATAAACCATCGAACCAAAACACCGCAGCAAAAAGAGCAAACGATCATTAAACGACTCGGCAGCGCGGCTCTTCCTCCCAAACCGCATCTCAGAATATTTCACCTCTGCCCGAAACGTCCATAAGTGTGCAAAAGCCAGGTGGCGCTGTGCGGTCGCTTTGTGCGTCGGAACTCGAAGCGCGGCGCAGTTCATAGTCTTCCACTCGGCGGAGCCGCGCACCGTTTCACCCTTTAGAGGGATAGTTTATCAACTCGACGCGCGGCGGCACTTTCGACCATTATCCCAGCTGGCGAGAGAGAGAGAGAGAGAGAGAGAGAGAGAGAGAGAGAGGCGAAAAGCCACGGTCCGGGCCGCGCATTTAAATCCTGAGTGCGCTCGTCGATATCTCTCTCCGTGGAGAGCGGCTAATCCCGAGGATTATTCTCTCGAATCCGTATCCAAATATGCGTCTGACCCGCGCCGCTGCCACTTTCGGCTCGGCGCGCGTATGTATCTTTCCCTCTCCGGGGAGATCTTCCGGTCGGTGCGGGCGGCTCTTGACTTAACTCGGAACGCGACACGCCAAATATTAAATTTCGCGGGGAGGGGGAAGGAAGGTCCTTAAATCGGTGGGCAAACACACGTTGGCGGAGCTCTCGTTCGGCTCCGCTGGATTCGCGAGGAAAAATTTAAGGGGTTTAGGGGATGCTTTACAAGAGCGAGTAATGAATTTCCGTTTTGTCAACGCTGTAGTTGAGTCTATATGGCGGTGGAGAGAAGCGAGTGACTACTTCACCTTGCGAGTTGCCCATTAGCTAATTAGTGAATTACCGACGATCCTTTTACGGTAATTAAAAAAGGAAAAAATAATTAAAGGGACGGGGGAAGATAAAAATTGAGTTACAACACGAAGTTTAACTTCGCACTGGACTTCGTATGATGGAATAATGAAGTTGCTGCGTAATAGGTTTTTCAGGTTGTTTTTTTACACGAATTAGTTAAAAAGCATCCAAATTTTTTGAAAAATTCGTTGATTCAAATGAATTTATTCCAAATACCGAGCTTAGCATTCTTCGTCGAAAAGCTTTTAAAATTTAAACGAAACCACCTGGAATAGAATTAACGAAAATCCATTTTATTTTTAGACGCTAAAAAATGAATTCCCCCATTAATTCACCTAAAAAAATAATCGGCTCCTGGAAGATGTAACAGCCGATGCATCAGACATCGAAGCTATTTCAGCACCGCCTGGAAAAAACATAAACCGTCTGGCTGAAGACGGTTTATTTTCGAATGTATTCCTTTATTTAAATAAGTCGTGAACTCTGCATGCTCCGGGCTAGTTTATCCTCGGCCGCAGATTATCTTAACTACGGTTTTTAAACGACAACAAAAGCTACAAATGTTTACTCACAACTGGCGGTATCTGATCCGTCACGGAATCTTAAAACCTAACGTAACTTTAAGATAAATACGTGCTTAAAACGTGCGCGCTCACCCTTATGCTTTATGCTCTCGGAATTTGATAGAGGTATAAGTCAAAATTAATCGCCATCCTCCGCCGTGTAATTTTCATCCGGAATCTGATAGCTCGAGCTCAAGGTAAATAAGATGCAACCGCCGAGTCGTGCTTGAAAAACTTCGGGCTTCCCCTGACCTTGCAATATCAACACGTAACTTCGTGAAGATAAGCGATGAAAGATGAAAGATAAGCGGTTCATTGGAAGAAAAAGAAGTAATCACAGTTAATTTTATTTCCATAATTTGCACGTTACAAAAAGAGAAGTGCGAAGATTTCAATCTAAAGTAAAGCAAGCCCTCGCTGACCAAATTGTCCAAAACAGTTCGACTGGAGCTGTTTTGATCCTAAGCGCTCGAACCAAAAACACCGCTGAAAGAAAGCAATTTTCCCGTAGAATTGACAAAACAGAAAAAACCGAGGAGAAGAGCAAAGACCGAGAGAAGGATAAAGTGAAGCGAAATGCTGGGAGAAAGAGAGAGAGAGAGAGAGCGAGAAGAGGCGGGTAGAAACGAATGGCGTGCAGCGTCCAATAAAACGAGCCGGCCGCGGAGAACGAATGAATCCCTCGGCGTAACAAACATTGAAAAATATGTGAACGAGCCTGAGCACCTTAGCTTTAATCAAGCTCTTAATGAACCGTGACGGCCGCCGCCGCCGACGGCGGAGGAGGAGAGGCGCAGGGATGCCGTAATTAATTAGCAACTTTTTTACTGATCATATTCGCGCGAGCGGAGCTTTTATCAAAGTCATCCTTTGTACGGTAATTAATTACCTCCGCGCATTTGACTAGGCGACGGATGCGCCGCTTTTTCTTTATTTAATTTGTTTAGCGAGAGAGAGAGAGAGAGAGAGAGACAGGGGTGCAATACACGCTCGTATTACCGGCGCTGTAACTCCGGCGAGGTAAATCGATGTAATCGAAATTTCGCGCTTATCGAATATTTATAAGCTTCGAAATGCTAATTTTTAGAAAATATACAATATATCGCGCCGAGCCGCGAGCCTAGATTAATAAATTAATAATTAATGAACGAAATGTATATAATCACTAATTACCGGATGGCATGTTTCACGCAAAGACCACTTCAGTTCATTTAACGAATAGCGAATTTCAGAATATTGCCGAGCCCTCGCCGTGTAATTTGCAAAGCGGCGCGCGCGGATAAAAGCCCTCCCCCCCACGTTAATTAATGAATTCTTTTCCCGGAACTTTCGGCTCGTCGTGCTGAACGATTCGAAAAATGAGAAATAAGGGGTAGCGTTAATTGTAGCTTTACGCCGCCGATTAGCGTATGCCACTCGAACACTCGACGGGGAAAGTCCGGCGAAACGTCGGGGGATCGATTTTCGTTACGACTCGAAGTACAATCGAAGTCCGGTGGGCTCATTAATTTGCGCGAAAATTGAAGAGAAACAAACAAAAAAAGAGAAAAGCGGAGCCGAGAGTTAAGCGGCTTTCGTGACCGTAAGCCAGCGGAAAAAGAAACGATAAGTGGGCTTTTTTGAAAGCTGTTCCACTCGATTGCATATGTAGTGGTTGGTTGCGCACTTTGCCTTTCAGTACAAGCTAAGTACGGTACCTGGCGGTGTATTATTCATGCGGAGAATTGAATTTTTAGAATTTTTTACGCTCGCAAATTATTATCCGCCGATAATTAAGCCTTTATTTTGGAGTACACTTCTTTCGGCCGCTCGAAACTTTGTTCGCTTAAAGGTAACACTTGTTACTTTCTACACGTTAATTGGTCGAAATTTGTTCGCTCGTTAGATTATTAATGAATTAAATTTATTACAGTGATTAAAAATTGTTTCATCCTGTTAGTAATTAACCGTCCGTTCTAATTAGCACTAGTTAATGCTATTATTACCGAGCATGTCTAATGATTACTTAAGTGACATAATTAATAGCCGCAGAGGATAATTCGAATCTCGGATTACCCAGATACCCGAATGTATTCGAACGCTCGATTAATATATCGTCGAAGATTCCCGTTTGAATTTATGCGCTTTGTCCTTATTCCCAACTACTCAGCGGCGTCGCAAACAACTCCCTAAAATTAATCGCTCAACCCCCCCTCCCCCCTTCTTTCCTCGTACACAATCAATCGATCAATCGTCTTGCAGAAAAAAAAAAAAAAATCGAGCGCACACAGGTTTCGCTGAAAAGTTTGCACGGTCCAAATTGAACTAAAGGCGCATTCCTAGACTCTAAAGAGGAATAAATATAGACGCAGCACAACATGTGAGCCGGAACTCGCACAAGAGTAAACCGAGCAGTGTATAGGCGAGGGCGAGTACACGCGTCTATACACGAGGTCTCCAAGTCGAGTGCGGGGAGAAAGAGAAAGCTAGAAAGGAGGGAGGGGAAGGGGGGGGGGGCAGCGACGAGAAAGGGCGATGGAGGAAGATAAAGTCAGTCGATACCTGTTGATACTTCGCTCAAATAAAAGTCAGCTTGTACGGCGAGTGCTTCAAAAGTCGCGAGCCCGCGCGCGCACACACACCCACACACACACAGACACACGTGACTTCGTCCATCTTACACACTTTCCTCGAGTTCCGTATATATATCGGGGCTTCCCTCCTCCTTCTGGCGAAAAGTTCGATTCTGAATCGTCCAAGTCGCCGGAAAGTGAGAGAAAGAAGGATGAAGAGAAGCCCCGGGAAGCGGCAAGAATAATCTTTGCCCGCAGAGCCCGTAAAACAGGTCGAAGACAGGATAAATAGATGACGGAAGTGTGCGCGAGGCGGATTTCGGAGCGAGGAGGGAGGAGCGATAAAAAGGGGGGAGGGGGGGAGGTTATAATTTTTCTTTTCTCCGGCTGACGCCCCAGTTTGTTTCGGGATGACTTTCGATTTGCCGCCGGAGGAAGTTCGGCTTCAGCGATTATGACGCCCGATAGCGAGTAATTAAGAGAATTGAAAACTGCTGATGCGAAATAATTTAGTGTCCCATTCGAACGCTCTCCTCGGGATGATAAATACGACGCGGTAGGTTCGAAATGTTGGCCGATTTATTAAAATAATAACTAGTGCACTGTACTGCCGAAAAGAATGAATAGCGTAAGCGGTGGAAATGAATTTCATCCTAAACAGGACGGAGTGGCCAATGGCCCCTCTCGGTATAAGGTTAACAGTAAAAACATCAAGAAAGAAAGATGATTAGTTACGTAAGGTAAAGGAGAGGAGCCTCGCTAAAACGGAGGCTAAAAAAGGTGAGTAGCAGCGACGAAAAATAGGAATGAGCCAAGATAGGTCAAGTCAGAGGCGACAGAGGAAAGATAAAACGTAATACGAAGAGGAACGAGGAAGGAAAGAGACAACAGGCGAGAGAGAGAGAGAGAGAGGAGGGGGGGGGGAGAGAGAGTTAGAATGGAAAGCAAAAAGAGAAGGAGACAAAATGGCTCTCGGGCTGGCGCTCTTGCACGGGAAAGTTTGCACAAGTTTCGTGGATACCAGCGAGCGAGCGAGCGAGCGAGAGAGAGAGAAAGGCACCGCGGGTGACGGGAACCTCTGTTCCTCCTGGCATTTTATTATTTTAACGGCCCTGTCCCGAGCACACCTTGGCCTCGGGGCGTCGAAGCGAGCCTCCGTCTCCTCCCGGCCAAAGAAAAGCGAGCTCTCCAACTTGTTCTCTTTCCTCTCCCTCCGCGATCTCCCTCTCTCTCTCTCTCTCTCTCTCTCTCTCTGCCACAAGACAATTTTCCTGTACAACTTCCAGGGCTGGCTTCCGGCTCCGGGGTCCTTGATGAGTCTGAAGGATCGGACACTCTGCGCAGCTCCGCTGCCGTATCATAAAATTAAATGAACGCTATTTCTGCTAATTGATTCCGAGTTGTCAAGGCTGACCGGTCGGGTTACTCAAGGGGGTCCGGGCTATTATTCCGGGCTTTTATTAACCGGGTTATGTCATTTTAATGGCGCACCGAAAGAAGAACCGAAAATTTTACGGTTTACATTTCTCGATTCTAAGTTGTTAAGAATATTAAAGTAGGAAGGGAAGTTGGAACGGGTAAACGTTTGTGTTTAATCAGAGACGGTTACGACAATGTTTTTAAGTCGGCGCAATTCTGGGTCTCTGTGTCACTCTGTTAACTCTCTGAACGAAGATGTTCATTTTAATTTTCTCGCTTTAAAGTGTGTTTTTATTGCGAAAACGGTGAAATTTTCTGTTATTCTTAAATGACGTTTAAAAGAGCTGTACGAACAATAAACTAATATTACTATTGTACAGAAAAATGTTATCCAATTGCTTTCGTAATTTAAAGAGATTCAAGTACTTTGCATATTATAAACCCACTCGTCCATTCATCCTTCTAAGTAGATCATAAGCTACACCTTCTGATCTACTTCCCAGCGGCCGTTCTAAAGTGAAACTAATTCCCGCAATAAATAAAGGAAAAATACAACCTCACGAAAACGACATCAAGAATAATGCGCGAGTCTACTAAATCTCGGCGCGCGCCGCGGCCTCGACGCTTTTCTCCGGCGAACGCAATAATTCCTTTCCAAGCGGCTACCACAAAATGCAGCCCACACCTGCATTAAGGTCACTGCAAGTCGGCGGAGGCGTAAAAAAAAAAAAAACAAGAAAAAATATGGAGGCGGCGGCAGTCGAAATATCTCGATACATTTTGCCCGGGACTGATGACGAGCGTTTTCATTTTCGCGCTCCTCGCGGAGCTCTCCTGCATAAACATGAGGGAAGGGCATTTCCTTCGCCTCGGCGCAGACACTCCATTCTTGCCCGTCCGTCGCTTCAATTGTTTTGCGAGTTTTAATATCCAAGATGCTGAATGCGAAAGATTTCGACTCTTTCGACCGAACGAACGGAAGGGAGGACGGAGAGAAGAGAGAGAGAGAGAGAGAGGAGGGGGAGGATCGGTTACCGCGTTTTAATTCCTCTCCCCCATGCCTGCCGCGTCTATAAGCGGCGCAAGAACAACAGCGAGAAGAAAGGATGGGACACACCGGTGGGAAGTAGAGCGAAAGCGCTTAGATTGTACCTGCAGTAGACTAAGCAGAATAGATATGTCGGAAACTCATTTGCGTGGTTTTATTAAAGTATAGGGATTTACAATATAAAATAAGGTGCATATGTTATATATGATACTTTTTACGCAAGCTATAGTCCCGAAAAATAAGTCAACGTGACCTGTGATTTAGGACCCGACGCTCGTAAAATCGTACGATTATTCCTCCAATTCTTCGCGTATTAAGGGAAAAGGGTGCAGATCTATCTTATATATAGTCTCGGCGGTCGAGAAGACGGAGATAGAATAAACAAGGAGGGAGCATAAAGATGGAGAAAAAGGGATCGGAATGGAAACGGGAGCAAGTAACTGGATCTCCATTACAGAGTGATTAAAGAATATTGAATATGAATTACACTCGGGAGTCTTCAAAGCCCTACGAGACCTTGGCTTTTCCTTTTTCTTTCTTTCATTATTTTTCACCTTTGTGCTTTCTTTTTTTTTTCTTGCTTTTCACGACCACCTCTATTGTCATTTGACTTTGTACTGTATCTTTTTGTCTTTAATTGATTGCGTCGCAAACTTCAGTTTTAATGAAGATCGCGATTACGATGCGAATTTAAATACTGCGAATATTATTATTATTATAAACATTTAAAATTATAAATTTTATGAAAATATAACTAATGACTACTGTTTATTTCTGTTTCAGGTGAGTATTTCAAGCTGTCAATTAAATTAAAACACCTTTCGCGGTAAGCCGGATTATTTAAATTAAATTCGATTTACACGAGAAATAAATAGAACTGAAGGTACGTACTATATTTTAGTTAAATAATTTAAAATATCATTTTATTTGCTCTTTTTGGAAAGAGCCTCTTCAAACAAAGTATCAAAAGTGTGCGTAAATACATTACTGTAAAAGATTTTGATCTAGAGCCAGCTTGGGCTACTTTTGATTTAGAATCCCGGGATAAATCACATTTTGTCCAAACCATAAATTACAGTATTTCTTGAGTACAGAGCGCAATAAATCCTTTTATAACAAAGAAACTGGCCTTCGAGGAATAGTATGTTTTTCAGTATTTAAAAGTCAAGTGTCTTAATAGCCGTTCGCCGATCCTTCTTTTCCCCGCGAAAAACAAGAAACCCCTTACCGCGTTGTAACGCATATAATTTAAAAAAACATTTCGTTCCGCCTCAATTTTCTAATACGTTCCGCACAATATCCCCGCCGCGCGCGAAGTAAATACCGCGGCGCATAACTCAGCGCGATCGTCTTTGAAATACAGTTGCTCGGAATTTCAGGAGAAGCGCGCGCGCACAAGGAGTGCAGTTGGAGGAATAAGACGCGAACGTCCTGAAGGACAGGCCGAAAGGAACGGAACGCGAAGAAAAGCGAGTTTTCGAGTATAAAATAGGGTCGTCCGAGGCGGGGAAAGAGGCAGGCAGGCAGGCATTCTCGCAGCTCGTCGCCCGGATGTCTTTCTTACGCTTTTTTCGCGGCCGTCCGCGAAATGCGTTTATTTGAATCAGGATGCGTGGAATTTATTTACGAAATACCGCCGCGAAGTACCATTTCGAAACGCTGCACTTTATTGCCAAGATTAAAAACCTGGACCGCACACGAAATGCCTTCCCGAATGGGGCGGTTTGTCGGGAAAGATTAAAAATTGTTCGCTGCATCGTTACAAGAGAATGCGAACGTTTATTTAGAATCGTCTGACAGCAGTTTACTTGTACTACTTAAAACGGCAGTTTTTACTTTTCGACGCCGCGCACAAATGTTTAAAACCCCTTAATTCACGGTCAATGTTTGCCCTCCAAACAACTCTCCGACTCGGAAGTCCTCCTTTTAATTACCTGTTCCCGTAATTGAAAACGTCGATCCTCCAATATTCACCTCCACCGGCGCACATAACTCAGCTTGACCGGGAAAAATCCATTAATGTCTCGAATTAAAGCTCCTTCCTAGCTCCTGGGTGAAGTGAACAAAAACGCGGGAGGAGGGGGATGGGCCAAAAAAAAAGAACAAAACAAAACAAAATAAAAAAATAACGCGCGCGCAGGGAAATAGAATCTCGCGATATAGTCGGGTGTTAGGGGCTGCGGTGGAAAACCGCAATTTTCTATGACGCGAGGGGGTGCGAGGCGATCTCACGAGCGACTGATCCGGAAAATAAAACATTTCGGCCTCTCGCTCTCTTTTATTAATATTTTTTGTCGTCGGCGTCGTCGTCGTCGCATCCAACAAATCGCAATTCCTCTTTTTCC
>UCOM01003622.1:0-16606 GCA_900474385.1 Ormyrus pomaceus | reverse complement strand
TTGTAAATAATGGTTAGAGAAAGTTAAAAAACCTACAGTTTAATAGAAAAACAATCAAAGAATAAAAATGCATCCGGATCTTGATCGTTTACAATCCTGTTTCACAGAAACAAACAAAAACGTATACAAAACGTCGAGTCGTAGGCTGCGAAGGTGGCGCGCGGTGAGCGGGAAACCGCTCGCGGGGAGCGAGGGGACCCTCTTTCCTCGCCCCGCACGAAAGATCTATCGAACCTCCTTAAGTGCTTAGCACGTTGTAAAATATAGAATCAATGTATGCGATTCTGATAAATATCTCTAATAACGAGTAAAAATTCTCGAAATCAGGGTAAATTTAGTCGAAAATCGCCCAAACGCAAAATGTAGCGCCATCTGACGAAAAATTAAACGCATTAGATGAATTTTTACTCGAAAACTGAGTAAAAATTACTAACACTGAAAAATTTGGGGAAGCAGCTTTCGAAGCAACTGCATGACATTTTTCCTACGTTACCGTTTTTACCGAGGGGGGAAAATTTAGACTCTATATGCAGTCTCTCTATATACAGATAAAATTTACTCGAAATTAGAGTAAAAAATAGAGTAAATATTATTCTAAAAAAGGCTAAATATTATCTAGAAAATCGTATTGTCCTGCAATTATTTTTAGTTATTGTTTTTATATCTTATATGTTTTATTATAAAGTTATAAAAAATCTTAACGTTGAAATTTATTTTTAATATATTAAAAATAACATATAATTAATAATTATTGAAGTAATCATGCAAAAATTTTAATTATATTAGATATATTAATTTAATATTTTTTTGCAAATTACTTTAGACTGTAATTTCTTTGGGAATAATATATTTAATACAATAATATTCTATATTATATGAAATAAATTTTGAAAAAACATTTTAAAAAATGAGCTTTTTCAACAAGTTTAACAGATCTTCATACACAATGTATTCCAAATAACATGTTAAGCTTTATCTTCAATTGACTTTGTGCAACAATAAACGAAAACAAAACATGAATTTAGAAGACAAAAGGTAACAAATCAGCATTCGAACAAAAGTGCAGAAAGAAGAAAAGGTGTAAAGTCTCGATCGTGACTATATTCAATAAAACTCGGCTGTCAAAAGGAAAACGAAAGCTCAAGAAATAAAGAAAACGACTTTTTATAAAGGGTTACGCAACCGTATACGCAGCTACAAAGTTTAAATTTACAATCCCAGTGAAAGGGTTAATATAAAGAAGTTCAGCTGAGTTTTTAATAATGTTTTAAAGAATATCTAAATTTAACTTTCCTTGAAACGCCCTTTTCGAGTTCTTGGGTAACACCAATGCCATTGAAGAACTATTTAAATCGCGTGAATGAGCCGTTCCAAAAAAGTAAGCGTTCTCCCCCCGACAAAGCCATTTGCAGAAGCTAATTAACGCTCGAAATAATGGCAGTCGAAAGAAGCAACACATCGCATACACCGTTCGCTCCTCCTCTGCGACCTATTCACTCCCCGGGGCCCCCGTATATAGGCTGAATCGGCTCTCGACGATCGCGGCGGCCGTTAAAAAAAGAAGCTCGGCGAAAGAAAACAAAACGAAAATAAAGGAAATCTCCTTGGAGTTGAATCATCGCGGAATATCTCGCCTCCTCTCGCTCTCGCTCTCTCTCTCTCTCTCTCTCTCTCTCTCTATCTCGCGCAAAGAGACGGAAACGCGGCTGCGAGAGGAGGAGGAGGAGGAGCAGCGAGAGTCGAATAGGATGGATGAGGTATACACGCCGGCATACAAAACTCGCTCAATACGTCATTCAGGCACGAAGAATACGCGCTCGTTCTCGCCCATTTTGCCTCCGAGAATGAGAGTTTCAAAAGGAATTAAGGATTCAAAGGCATCTTTGCGCGAGTGCGCGAGGGACTCACGAAATGCGCGCGCGCGCGCGCGAAAGAGGGAGAGGGAGAGACATAGAGGGAGTCTGTTTTGCGCGATTTGTTTTTTTGCCCGGTCGCTGATGAAGCGTTCTTTGATTTTTGAGCGCATTTCTTTCTCAAGGATTTTCTTGATAGACTTGATTTTGTTTTGAAAATTTTTTCGCTTCTCGATGGCTCTGAATCCGCCTGATTTTGGATTGAATTCGCTGCTGAATTTGACTTGAAAAAAAAAAAAAATTAAGCACGCGGCCTTTGAATGCAAGGGACGCTATTTAAAGTAAATCGCTTTAGTAAAATACTCTATACAACGCTCTTTTGAGCTACAGAATGAGCGGAAAACTTGGTACTTTTTAGCCTAGGTTTGAAAAATTTATATTACAAGCTTGAAAATAACTTGAAAATTTCGTATTTATGGAAACAAAAAAAATTTGAATTTTATTAATACCATTCAAAAATTTATTTCTAACAAAAAGCTTTTATTAATAAATAAAAATAAAATTTAATTTAATAAAATACTATATTATTAAAAAGATTCGCATTATTATTATTATATTAAAAACGCACTGTAAAAATGTTTGCACATGTGTATTTTTTTACATTTGAGAATGTAAAAACTATGTATAATACATAGAAGTTTTCTTAAAGTGCGTAAACAGAATCGCAACAATATGATCTTTAACGTCCTTCCTTAGATTGTAATCTATACCTATCTATGTCTATCTACATTCCAAATCTTAAACTATTTAACGACTTTAAAACCACTTAAATAAGTGTAAATCTCTCGAAACGTGGTGTAGAAATAGATCAGTATCTAAAGGAAGAACGTAAATACTGCTTTGTATACAAATTTTTTGAATAGTGTACATTCAAAAATTATTTAAAAAATATAATAAAGTTGTAAAATATTAACAGATTTATTTAAATTTGCAATAAATTCTTTGATCACCCACCGAAATTTGGCTTTAAAGTTTCAATTCGATACAAATTGCTGACCCCCTTTTATAGATGGATTATCAGATAGATTAAAAATTTGAATTTTTAATTCCTCTTTAAAGAAATGCGAAATGCAACAATTGCAGATTTAAATCTAATTTTACAATTTTTTAATATATTGCTTTACAATACTCTTTATTTTAATCTATAAAAGGAAAAAATTAAAAGAAATTTTAGAAAATTTGAAAATACTATAACTACATCATCTCTGCATTTTTTATCTTTATTAAAACTATTAGGAATAATTGGTAAATATAAAAGATCTTCTTTCTTTTATTATAGTTACTGTATACCTTTTCTATTATTTTCCATAAAAAACTGAAAACTTTCTTCTCTTTATATATGTATTAAAACGAAAATTGGCAGGTTTTAGCTGATTCATAATATTGAGAGACGAAAACGGCAAAACTTTGACAACTGCAATATGCATTAACTACTTACAATACAGATACAATTTTGGAGATAAAATGTTCATCTATCTTGCACGCAACCCACTTTAGTTACGTCTCGTAAAGCCCAAAAATTTTACGGACCGCTGTAACGACCCTTACAACGATACACCACTTTTTACACCACATGGACTTATTTAATAATCTCCCCCTAATATCGATTGCTCGTCGCTCCCAAATCCACGCAAGAAGAGCGCACCGAGCAGCCTCCTCCCGTGACAAATTCCTTGCTTCTCCATAAAACCGAAAAAAAAGGAAAATCCCACGCGCTCGTAAAAAGCGAGCAGACAGGAGCAATGCGAGAGAGCCGGTCGCTCCGCTCTCGATTATAGTTTTTGCCATTGTCATTCATGAGCGCGCAGGGGAGAGAGAAGCTTCGAGGGTGCAGCGCGCTGCTCTTTTATTTTGCGCGCCGCCTGCGCGAGCTAATGGCAAAGCGCCGCGGCAAATGAGATTAAACGCTTCCTCATTCCCGCGTGCAATGTGGCCCGGGATATGCAGTCTCTACGCGGAGACACCTGCACTGGAACGTGCGGTTTTTCAGCCTTTTTCCTTTTTTTTTTTTTTGCTTAGGTTGATGCTTAACGGGCGTAAGTGGTTTCGGCTGTTGTTAAAAGGTGGGTGTGCAAAATTTTATTGTTTTTTAGGAGATTACTTTTTTGGGGAATGGGTTTTTTTTGGTCGTTGGTGGCATTATTATTAATAATATGATGAATGTAATTTTTAAACTTTCATTAATTAAAAATATTTATTAAATAAGCGTGTTCCTACACTATAGTAAAAAATTACTTTATAATAATCAACTTCAGTAATTAATTATGACTTGTAATTGAGTTATATTGAAAGTTATTCACAATCTTTATGAATGTACTTTTCTGTGTAGTAGAGGAAAAAGTTTTTTTATTCGAAAAAAGCTTTATTGAATTGATCTTACATTGAATTTTTTAATTAGCAAGGCATCATAAAAGAATTTAATCAAATTCAAATATTTATAGATCCCTAAACTCAAAGAACATGTAGACGCAGGCATATTTGTACATTAATTAAATGAACTTTCATACTTTTCAATGAAACAAACAACAAATTGAAAATCTTCGTACAAATTATTTGACTTTAATTAAAATGAAAAAAAAAATAAATAAAAAAGAAAGATACGATATTATAAAAATGTAAAAATCTTTATATTGCATTGAATGGCGTTCCGCACTGTAGTATATGAAAGAGACTTAATTTCGTTCGATTTTAATTACGATGTCAATTACTTGCTGCCGTTCCCTGTAAATTTATCGAGCCCTTTTTATATAGACATCTGTAAAAGTTCTTCACTACAAAGCTTGTAAAATGTAAAAAGCAATATCGCCAATGGATCGTGTCGCTGTTCTTTATTAATCCCCGCGTCGCATCTTTCATCCTCAAAGCCGATCGCAATAAGTTAGAGCGTTTCAATATTGCTACATGTAGCTATTCCTTTTACTGAGAAATCGGCTGAAATATAGGTGAAAATTATGAATTTATTAATTGAAGGTGACTAATTACAGGAATTTTCAATCATTCATTTTTCAAATACCTTATTATACCTTACAAATACATTTTTATCGAAAAATGAATGCTTTTAGATATTAAAATTTTTTCACTTAAATTAATTTCTTTTCAAGCACAAATTCAGCTTTTCCGAAATACTCCTTTTTCGATCTCTTTACAGTTTAACGTTAATAAGTACACGCACAGTTAAACATCATTTGATTGGAATACCAATTATTTTTCAAGTTTCGCAACGAGATACCGAAAAAAAAGCGCTGACGTATCTGATAAATGTACGCTCGAAAGCGTCAAAAGACCATTGAGCTAAAAATGCAAGTCCTTGCAGAAACTAATAGCCACCTTCTCCTCTCCCCCGAAAATCAGCGAAACAACGCGCTTCACTTAACCTCGCTTTCTTCTCCGCGGCAGTGTCGTCCCCGGGCAAGTGGAGGGGGGGTGGAAAGTGCAATGAAAGCCTTACATCCCCCGCGAACGTATTATTTTTCTTTCATAGCCGCGCGCACGTACAAGCCGAGATCAATGCAGAGCCACCCACACAGCTTTGGGAAAAAGCGCGCGCGAGTCTTTGGTGGTGCGGTGTGCGCGAACGGGTCTTATCGGCAGTTATCGGGCCGTGATGTCGCACAATAGGGCAGACAATGCGCGGCACAATACGCCCCCTCTCTCTTTTCTCTCTTCTTCCCTCTCCCTCCCTCTCTCTCTCTCTCTCTCTCTCCTCGCGGGCTTCTTCTTTCGCGTGCCTCCGCGCGCTTCATCGTTTCTCTCCAACTTAATAAACATAATAGCTGACTACGCCGCCGCCGCGCGGCCACAATGAGATCCGTACCGAGAGATAGCAAAGATATGACGGCGAGCCGAGCCAAGCCACCCCCCGCCATTGTGCGGCCCAACTTTTAGTTTTTCGAATGGATTATTCTCTGGCGACGGCGACTTTTCTACCCTCCCTCTCCCCGATCCTCCTCCCTGCCGAGCTTGTTTCTCGAGGAGGAGAGGCCACGCGCCGAATTACAAGTGGCGGGCCTTTCTTTCCGCGAGGAGCGAGAGGCTCCTTTTTGCCTGGCTCTCGGAGACGCGGTCGCTGATGGAAGCTTTTGAAGGGGTTTCGCTGCGACGTTGGCTTGCGGTTTTACAAGGAGAGGCCGCGAATTTTTTTTTTAACTTTGGGATATGTTTACTAATGTAAAAACGTAAGAGGGACATACGATTTTTCGATAATTGTGCACTTTTTTTTAGCTAGAATGTAAAAAAAATCAAATAATAAAAATAAATTAAGCAATAAACCGTATTTTTTACCTGATTTATTTCTTGGGAAGCTTCATTAATTAACGCAGGAATTATTAATAAAATTATTGAAACAGTATATTGTACTTTATATAATTCTTATTTAGATATTAAAAAAAGCTTAAACGGTAGTTAAAAATGCTAATTAATCTTGCTTATGTAGTTTAATAAAGTATTGTAAAGTCCACTGTCATTCAGCTTAACAAAGGCAAAAATCATAATAAAGCCAATGTAGAATTTATCTTGCTAATATTAGTCGTTTCTAAAGAGATAAGTTGAAGAATAAAGGGCTAATGAATGAAAGTCGCATGAAAGGCAATCAATGAACTGGGGACATATTGTAGTAGTGCCGTCAAGCGATCAGCCGTTTGGATTCATTAAAACGAGGTGAAGGGGATTCGACTGACGGTCTGATTCAATAATGTGCCGTAATATATTCTTAGGTAATTCATTTTAAAAATATGAATTAGAAATAATTTGTCATGCAAGAAAAAACTCAATCATTTGAAATTCCTCTGTTGCAATTAATTATTACCCGCGCAAAAATCAAATTTTTTCTTTTGCCTAATATTGAAAATTATTTTAAAAGCCTCGCCGATTAACTAAATAAAAAGCAATTATAATTCATAATTAAATAAAATAAAAAAAATAAAAAATTTCCCGAACCCAGGGCCTCTTAATTAGGCTCTTTAATTAGGCAAAGCAATAATTACTATAGATATAGGAGTCGCGATAGAGAATCGGTCCTTTAACCAAAAGGTCTCTGGTTCGATTCCGGTCTCCAGCAAAACTGCTCAGGTGCTTTGGAAGTTATAAGCTGTTTGTCCCGTCGCGTTTTGGCAAGCCGTAAGTTAGCATAAAAATCGACGTTAAATAAGATAAAAAATTTCATTGAACTATTTAAGGCTGTAATCGATGAGCTCTGTTCATTTTCAAGTAGATCATTTATTGAAGAGGTAGATACGTCATACAGAGTAACAGTTCCGTTTGAACATCCTAATGCTATAATTTTTTTTAATTCAGAATCTTCGTATCTTTCTATTTTTTTTTTCAATTGTGAATTGAATATTAACAATATCATTTCTTTAAAAGTAACATTTAAATATATTAAGTTTTACCCCTTTTCATTTTCATAAATTTATGATTTCTTTGATTAATGACGAAATTACCTATCATCATAGCATTGATAAATAAAATATTTTTCAACGCAATATCCAATGGTTTGATATAAAAATAATTATTTAAAAAAATAACGCCTTAAAGTTTGAATCGCAATAAAAAATTCCAACAATAGTAAAATTGAAAAAAAAATGTTAATCTGAAAAGTCTATATATAAATAAAAATACTCTCCCGCCTTCAATAGCTAAGCAAATAGATAATCAAAACATTAAATCACACAAACACCCTCAACGAGGCAGCACGACTAGACCTCGCAGCGATAATTAAATCTGGGCATGAAGCACGCGCCAAATCCCATAAGTCACGGCTCGCAAATGCCGAAATAAAAAAGAAGCCTATTTACAGAGGCCGCAACCCCCCCAACAATTCGACGACAAGTCAGCGAGCTGGTATAAAACGCATCGGAGCCCCCCCCCGAAGGGGCTGCAGATTTACACGGCATCGGTACGCGAAAGCCCACCCCCTCGACTCTCGCTCCGACCCCTCCTGTCTTCGCTCGCGTGCGCCGCGCTGTGTGTAAACTGGGGCTTTAAGTCAAAGTCGCTTGGGAGCTTGTTGTTCGATGGCGCATGCGACTCCTTGAGACGGCTGAACATGTGTGTTGATTGGAGATTACGGCCTGATGTTAAATTGCTTGATTATTTATTTACGGACGGGGTTATTTGCTTTGATCGGCTCGATCGATTTGTAGAATAATTATTGAACTTATAAATGGATTTTAATTTTTTTCTTGATATTTAATAAAAGCATTTTAACTGAAATTAAAATATTTGTTGTTCTCTATCGTTATTTTGCTTTTAATTACGTTTTTCCACCTCTCAATAGGGAATAGCATTAAATTAAAAATTCTTTAAAATCTTCAAATTTTATAAAAACCTCCTGTACTTTTAAGCGATTCAGAAATCTCTTGGAAATTTCGGTCGAAAGTGAATAAAAACTAGCCTTTTATCAAAACTTACTCACTCCCTGAAAGGCCAGAACAAAAATTTAATTATAAAAATTTAGTTCTCCCGACCAATTTTACGATTTTCTGAAAGCGCGCGAAATTAAACTCTTCCCCGAAGCCCGCTGAAAAACCAATCAGCAGACTAAAAAAAAAAGCGCGCATCGCGTCAAAGTGACTTCCTGATCCATCCCCCGGCAGGAAGATCGTAGCGGGCGTACGTAAGCGCGCGCGCGCGCCACCCCCGCGCGAACAATATGCCACCCCTGTGTAATCACCCTCAACCGCGTGCCGCCTCGGCGGGGAGGGAGGGGGACGCGAGCCGACACGAGCCATTGAGAAACGCGGTCAGGCAGCCATTATTTCGAGAGAACTTTTTCCGCTTTCGAATACCGAGGAGGGCTTGCTTTAATAAAAAAATAACTGAACCGCTTGGATTGATAAGTCGCTCGCTAGCATTGATTAAAGAGGCGAGGGTTTGCAATAAATCAGAATTTATTTTATTTGTGTAAATACCGGAATTTATTGAAGTTTAAATTTTTAATTTATTTTAAATACTTTTAAAGGGAGCAAAACAAAAATATTTAATATTTTGCATTTTGTTCTAACAAAATAGCACTATTAAACATATACTTTATAAAATCGCAATAATATATTAGAACGAATACTCAACTTCAATTTTTTCAATACTCACTTTCAATTGTTTCTCCCCAATGTTCACGAAAAAAAAAAATTTTTTTTTTCTAAAACATGTTAAAAAATATTTTAACAGAATTATTTTGTTAATCGTCAATCAAATAAGCTAACTTTAACGTTTTGAAAGAATTTACTTGAAAGCCATACTCAAACTAGATGATTTGATTCTCGCAAAATTGTACACTTGAACTAACCTTTTATTATCACTTAATTCTTTAAAATTTCACGAAGATAACATGCACTAATACTGCCTTTAATTCTTTTTTCGACACTAAACACGAGCGGACCGCGAGAAGTTCGTCCTGTCGACTTTTGAATACTGAAAAAAGCGCTCGACGGTTGCATTTTGTAACGAAAGTTTCGTGCAAAAATAGTTTTGCGTTACATAGGTAACGAAGATATCGTTAACTTGCAATGAACACTGACCAAAAACTCTTATTTCCTTTAGATTACAACTCACGCACTGATACTGTCTTCATTTCTGTTTTTGTCACTAAGCACGAGCAGATCGCGACTCGCGACACGTCCACCCAACTGACTTTCTCAGGCGGTTGCATTATAGAACGAAAAGTTTCGCGAATATTTATAAAGATACATTTGTAAGCATTAAAAGCTCGATAATTGATCATTTTTTTAATATTATTAAATTAAAAAATTTATCATTGAATATATTTTATTGAATTTTTTTAATAAAAATTTACGAACATTTGCAAATATGCACATAAAAATATTTTTAGAATTTTTTTCTATTAATAAAAATTAGACCCGCAATAGGGGAAGATGTTTATTCAAATTTATAAAAGCGGGAAAAAGGAAATACTACGCGAATAGTAGAATAGAGCCTCAGTCAAGAAAATATACTTTTTTGAAAACTGTGATTACTGTATTAATTATAAAGCGTGATTTTAAACCTGTTTTTTTGGCAAGAAATTAAATTTTGCAGCAAAAAATTTTTTATTTTCCGTCTTCCATAAATAAACATTTCGTAAATCCTTTTCTCCACACCCACAAATACTTACGCAAAACAAAAGTCATCCCTCAGATTACCATCTTATTTCGCGCAATAAAACAATCCCTGCGAGCACCCTTTACGCACTCATTAAGTAGCGAAGCATCCTAGCGCGACTCAACGCCCGGCAAACAAACTAAGCATCGGCCTATTCAATCAAATCTAATCATAGGCCAGAAGCTCGCGCCGACTCGAGACAAAGGGGGAGGATCCGCATAGGATCTCGATAAAGCTTCGGCGCTCGCTCTCTCTCGGGCGACACTTAATTACGGGGCGCAGATGCGTACGGGGGAAGGGATAAATCGCGGATCGGCCGCCGCGGTATCTTCCCGACGGGTTATCGGCGCGGCTATAAATCACCGGCCGCGGCCGCTTTATACAACTGCCAGGAGCTCGAGGGCTGACGACTGTATAATGCCGGCGGCGGCGGCCACCCCTTTCAATATAACGCATCGCCCCGCTGCGAGTCTCTTCTGTGTAGTCGTGCGATCGGGGAGTAAAGCGATGATTGTCGCGGGAGGGCGAAGGGACGGGCTGTCTTGATGTTTTAAGCGATGCTTTATAGGAGAATTTAAAGCGTTAACTAGGATGTCGGGGTGGTTTGACCGCGCGGATTTATAACGCGGCTGTCGTGATCCGAGATTTAAGGTTTTTTTTTTTAGGCAATTAAAAAATGAATATTGCGTTTTATGAGGTGAATAGTAAAGGTATGATGACTGTTTTTACGCTGTTAATTAAAAAACAGTTTCAAGATTGGTTTTTCTTGAAATTATACGAAAACAATAAAAATTGGTAATTAAAAAATATTTGTTTTATGTTTTATGGAGTATTTTATACACATAAAAAAAATTAAATTGTAGTTTTAGTTTTGATTGTTGAAATTTGAGTGATTTAATAAAACTGACAAACTAATTTTGTATTAATTTTAAAAATCCTAACTAAGGCACTTTGACTTGATAATAAATTCTAAATAGAGCGCAATTTTAAAAACCAATACAGCACCCACGTAAAAATGATGAAGCAAGGCAAAACCGTCCGGCGCGCATCTCCGAGCGGCGACGCAGAAACCACATCGGCCGGCCGGATTCAAAGAATAAACGCGCGTAAAAGAAGGCGAGGGAAAAAAAGGAAGAGAGAGAGCGCCGGCTGAATCGTCGCCGACGGACGGAGAAAGCTCATAACAAACTATTGAAAAGCGGACGAATGAAAAATCAATGGCTGGCCGGGGGAGGGCGACTGGAAAAAAAAGAGAGAGGACTACCCGCGCCGTTGGCCGAACCTGCGAAACGCTTTTATAAGCGGGCGTAAAAAGCGGTCGCCGGGCACAAAGTGGGAGGAACGGAAAATAGGCGAGAAATTGCTGGACGGCATGATTGTTGGGGATGAGAATGATATTGTTAGAATTTCGAATACTGGACGAAAGTGCGAATCGTTCGTTTTATCGCATCTCTTTTTTGGATGGGCCAGATTTCTGACTCGCGTTTCCACAATTGGACTTTTATTTCGCGGCAATAATTTCTTAATAAAAAAAATTGAACAAAAGCTCGTCGCGTAAGAAGTCTGAAGTGAAAGAGTGTTGACATGGCGAACTCTGCAGCGACGGATAATTTCGCGCGAGTTTGTCTAAAATCAAGTCCGCGCACATCTGAGGGCTGCTCGGTGCATCCGAAATCCATCAAAACTTTGGAAATACACTCAATCGCAGAATCCCCGGCACCGGGCCTCGACAAAAGCACAAAACTCCTCATTCTGCTGTATATCCGAAGAAGAAGGCGGCAGCGGACGAAAAAAGCATGCAAAGTCGAAGAAAAGAAGAAGGCAGAAGCGGCAGCATCTCTCCTCGAGCAAGTATCAAAGACTCCTGTGAAAAGGAAGCTTTTTTTCTCCCTTTGGCAGCCCTTCTCGTCACCCCTCCCACCCAGCCGATATCCAGCGACGTCTCTCTTCGCGTTTAGCGCTCTCGCTCTCTCGCGCCATATCAGATCCGAGTCCCTCCTATTTCGCATCCTCTATTATTTCTTTTATCAATCTGCGCGCTTTCAGCGGCGCGCTTTGAGCCGCTGAAAGCTGCGTGATAAATCATCAAATGTAAGAACCTATACAGCGCGTATACACGCGGGAGAGAGCGAGAGAGAGGGGTTCAATAGGAACGGCATTGCCGGGGATGGAGGCCGAATGCCATCCATAGAGCGCCGCGCCGCCGAGCCACCCCCTCCCACGCCGTCAGATGAGGTCTTCCAGCTTCCGTCGAGTCCGCGTGAAAGGATGCCCCAATAATATTCCATTCACCAAACCGCCCCCGTTCCCTCTCTATATCCGCCGTACCTACTCCTATTCGCTCCGTCTCCGTCCCGGCTGAGAGCAGCGGCGGCTGTGTGCGCGCGCCATTTTTATATGTTCTCGCTCTTTCGCCGAGTCTATGTTCATAAATTGTCTAGTTTTTAGTATCTTTCCTTCCGAGGCAGGATTATTTCCTCGCGGGCAACTTCTCTTTGGCCCGAAGCGAGCTCGATAATTATTCGTCGTCGAAATGCTTGGTAAAATCTTTTTTCAACTTTGAGCTGGATCGAAAGTTTTTATCAAGTCTTTTAATCCGATTTTTAGCTTGATTGGTAGCGGACGATTCTACGATAAAAAAACAAAAAGCCATCAAAGGAAATTCCTCTAAATATAACCCAACGAAAAAGCCCGCCCTTTCCCTTTAGATTCCTTTTCACCGCGAAAAGCCACTGCGCAAAATCCGAGTGCACCTTACAAATTACATAAGTCAGATTCGAAAAAGGACTACAAGTATTCATATCCCCGTCGAAAGGCAGCCCCGACAAAGCCGGGGCTCGATCGCCAAACCCCCTCGCCACCCCCTTAAGGTCTCACCTCGGCGGGCGCAAAGTAATCCACGGCACAAAGGCGCCCGGCAAAAGGAAGAAAAGACAAACCCCCGTTGCCGGGCGCGCGCAAAAAAGAATCCATCAATCCGGCGGCTCTGCACGCGTCAAAAAAGAGAGTCACGCTCTCTTCCTCCCTCCCTCCCCCTCTCCCAGTAAAAAGAGCCGCGTGCGGTCAGGCGCCGAGCGTCACTTGCTCTCACCCAGAAAGCAAACGACAGAGGCGAGGGAGAGAGAGCGAGAGAGAGAGAGCCTATAACTTTAATCAGGGATGAATAAAGCCAACCCTTTTCGCGGCATCCGGCGCTGCTGCTGCGTCAAGCCGAAGAATGGAGATGAGGATGTAGCCCGTGAGTATCGGCATTGTTTCCAAACAAAGCGGCCCCCCGGCCTTTCACGGCGCGCCCCTCCACGGAGCCGTGGCGCAGGCGCGGCTTTTCAGTCATTTGACACGCAAAGAAGTCAGACGAGCGCATTGTCGGCACCATTGTTGCTGCCCCCATCCATCCATTCTCCCGAATACAGGCTACCTTTCTTCCTCCCGAGCAGCGCCTCCGCCACCGCCGCCGCCTTCTTCCGAGCTGCAGCCTCGAGCTCTTTCGCCTTCCTTTCAAGTGCGTTCGCTCTCTGTCTCTACCGTATATACCTAGATACACCCTTCGACACCCCCCCAGCTAGCCGAGTTGTTGTACTTCGAGCCGCGAGTCAATTTCTGCGCGCGCGACCGCAGAATAGCGGGCTTACGCAAAGCTGCCGCTGTTACCGGTTTTTCTATGCAGATGAAGCGCCGCCGCCACTGCGTTGCTGCCTTGAGATTGAGTGGGCGGAAGGGTTGCGAGAGGGGTTTTATCAACTTTTCCTCCGGGTTGCTCTTGTTGGGAATGTTGCGAGGAAGCTCATCCGATACTTTAATTTCTCCGTCGTTTTGTCGCGAGTGACAGTGTAGATCGGTATGAGATTGTTTACCTCTTAGAAAATTTAATGATTTTTGGAAACTGCTGAAAATGTGTTATTGGACGAAATCGATCAATTATTAAATTCAATTTTTTTTGCTTGCGATCGAAATGGTAAGCTCTTTTGCACACGATTTACGTAATCGCTTTGAAACTGATGAGGAATGCAATTAAGTAAAATCGCGAGTGTTCGGTTCGCATTCCTAGTAAGTACTTGATGTATATCCGTACCCAAATTTATTAGAATAACATTGATATCTAAATTCCTTTGAATAATTGCAAGGTTTAAATTTGCAATTGCAATAAAAACCTCTCAATCAGAAATAAACAGATTCTATAGTAGCAAATTTATTTTTAAACACTTGATATTTAATTACAATGTATGAATTTTCAAATTTGATTTGAAAACCGACTTTGACTTTCGTTCACTTAATAAGGTAAACAATAACATAAGCAAGCGTTGACGTTTCCAAAACGTATGTAAACCTCGCCAAATATTGATCTGCTTGGAAATGGACAAAATTGCAAAGTCTGAATTTCTTTTTTCAAAAACAGCCTTTTTTATTACTGTCCCATTCCAGCTCTCATCCCACCTTGCAATTTCCAAATCGCATCACCCCCAACATAACAAATGAATTACCCGAACACCATCCTTAATCGACAGCCCTCCGCGTAAAAACACCCCCTCCCACCCAGGTGCAAATTCCGTCCCGGGGGCGGGTGCAATTCCGCGCGCGCGAACGACAAAAGGAAGCCAGTGCTCGGCGACACTCGATTTACCATCGGCAAGAAATTCAGGCTGCCTCCGCCCCCGAAACGAAGGGCTCGACAAGAGAGAGAGAGAGCGGGGGACAGTGGCGGCAATGGCGCGCGTATTATCATACAGGTACGCTCTTCCCCCCCCCCCGCTCTCCCTCTCCATTATTGTGCGCGCGAGTGAGCGAGCATACCACGTGCTGCCGCCGCCGCCGCTGCGTTTCGTCCCATTGTTGCGCGCGGCCTCGTTTGTCTGCGCGACTACGCGTCATTGTGCGCCGCGGCCGCATAAAGTGAGGCGCGCGCGTGCGCCCACCCCCATTGTGCACCTGCGCGCACGCGTGTCTTCCTGTGTCGTTCTCCCGATTTTCGACGATCGCCATCACCCCCCATCCTCCCACCGCGTATAGCGCGCGGGGCTTTCGCGGCGGGAGGATTTCACGATCGGCCCTTTGCGCTTTTTGCCTCGTCCGCAGCTTGGACGTTCGGCCGTTGCGGAGCGCGCGGACTTTTCTCCATTTTACGGTGTAAAAATCTTTTCTTGCATTATTTGTGCTTTTAGAAAATTATACGTACTTTTGTTCAATTAGATTTAAATGAGAAAATTTGGCATTTTCAACTGCACTAAAACGATCACTGGCTGATCCAAAACGTGAAACAACGATTTTGCCTTTGTGTCTACAATGTACCTGGAAATATTTTACGTAAACGTAATTTTTAGCTTAGGTGAAACGTATCTGTAAATTTGAGCCGTTTGTTCGAACCAATGTAAATATCGAGCCGAGCCCCTTAACAAAAGGGCGGCGCGCCGCATCCTGAAGGAAAATCCAATAGCGCGTGCACACAAAATTAATGGAAAAAGCTGCAACAAAGCCAAGAAAATGACGGGTCAAAGTGAAAAAGCGCTCTCTCAATAACATTTGAAAAAGGCCGGGAGAGAGAGAGAGAGAGAGAGAGAGAGAGAGCTGCCCCGCACAAGAGCGCGCGCACACACACTCGCGACTGACAAGATAAAGGCGAGAGAGAGAGAGAGTGACTCTTGAAAAGCGCAGCGGCTAACTATATGCGCGCGCGTTCTGCTCTCTCGGGCGAATTGTCATCTCGTCAGAGAGGGAGCAGAGCGCGCGCGCGGAGCTGTTAAAAGTTGGGAACTTTCGCGCGACAGAATGGAGAGAGAGACGTCGAGCGCCGAGAGAGTGAAAGGGTGTATGGCCTCTACGAGAGCGCGAGAGAATCGGCGGAACGGCGGGAGGAGAATCGCGCAAAAAAGTGTAACCGGTTGAAGGGAGAATGGGCTCGGAACTCGCTGGGAGGAAAAGTCGCATTCAATGTAAGAATAATGCCGGGGGTTCGCGTTAAGGGAGCCGCTGATAATGAGAGCGCCGCGCGCTGCCGCTGGATTCCGGCTGAAATGTTTGCAAGGGCTTCACGGATTAAGCTGGGCGTTCAATTTTCCCTTCGAGATCGCGTAATATTTTAGCGAATTTTCGAGCTTTCGAGGAGCGATAATTTTATAGTGCCTTGAATTTCCAAAACGATATTTGCAAAATGTTAAAAATTTCGTGAATACGCAGTACCGATTGTATCAGATTAAACAATATGCAGAAGCCGGCAAATCGCCCGTAAAAAGTGCTCATAATCCGTAGAGGAAGCTGCAAAAGCAAAACAAAGAAAGACGCTGCAGCGCGCCTGCTTTCGGGCTCGCTCGCGAAAAAAGGGCCAGAAATCCGCGTAACGCGCGCCGCCGAGCTCGTCACAAAGAGAGCCGCGGACAAGTCAAAAAACAAAAAAAAAACAAAAACAAAAAAATGAACGGACGAGCGGGGATTTGGCCGCGGAGCGAGGAGGAGAAAGTAAGCTCCGCCGGGCTCCGCGGGGAGAGGCGAATATGTCGCGCAGGACGAATTATTCGGACGGGGGGGGCTTTTGTCTAGTTCGCGCGCGCGAGCCGGGCTTCAATTCGAGTCTGAAAGCCGCCCGCCGGAAATGTATACGTATATAC
>UCOM01003621.1:0-16611 GCA_900474385.1 Ormyrus pomaceus | reverse complement strand
ATTTTGTACGGACCAATCAAATCAGTCAACAGTAACCAATCAAAACAGTCTTATTGTGATGACAGATTTCATCCATCACTTTTTTAAGAGAGGATATAACAAATATTTTTAAATTTAAAAAAAAACATTTACCGAGTAATTTTCATTAAAAATTATGTTAAATAAGGAAACCGGTTGTAAATCTTTAAACTTATTCTAGTATTATATTTTAGATTTTGAAATTTAAATACAGAACATTTTGCCTGCAATGATGTCATTTTCTGCCGACTGGAGGCGTTAGCGCCTAGCAACGGACTTCGCGAATCGGGATCGATAATATCGCATGTGATTTTTATTTTTTAAATAATGATTTTAAATAATGATAAAAATAATTTTATTGTATAATTATTAATTCTACAAATTATTATTTATATTATTCTTTAAATACAAACTCAAGCATATACATATATTAATAAATCGCTTTGATGTAAACGTTGAAAAATCAATTTAATCAATCAATAAAAATACTCTAACCATTTGTTTGAGTTTGTTGATAATTTAATTACTAATAATTCGGCCGCATATCTTATTCAGATTTTCGCGCATTTTACCGCCATGCTGCTAGCGCCACCAATAATTTTCCTTCGAGTCAGGGAATTGTTGGACAAAAATATTTCAAATGGATTATATTTGTCCCAAGAACATTTTGTCCGACCAATCCTGTTCCGAGTCGGAAACTCGGAAGTTCCGACACGAATTGTGTTTGTGATTCCGTCCACGCTACCTCCGGCGCGTGTTCAAAACTAAATTTAGTAGTCTAGTATGGAGAAAATAAACAGACAACAAAAAAAATGGCAAGTATGAGCCACTCGGCGTATTCCCCGGACGGGCAATTCTTAGCGATTTGCGGTACAGAAGGCAAATTGAGGATCTGGGACACAGAGATTAATCAGCTGAAGCAGGAATTCGTGCCTGATGATCACCTATCCTCGCCCTGCAGCGTCTTAGGATGGTTCCAAACGACCTGCAATACCTCTACGGTAAGACCATGTGCTTTTTTGTCATTTTGTTTTCACTATTATTGTGGAAAAGGCATGAATTTTTAATGAGGAAAGGCTTTACTTATTTAATGTTGATTGTAGGCTTTTGGAAACGTGAGAATGCATAAGTTGTTAATGCTGCATTTTGATGGAGTGGCACGTCGGTTTCACGTGTCACTTTTTAGGTTAGGATGGTTAATTTAAAGACTTGCATATTTTTTAACTACAGACAGATATATTTTGTAAATCTAATAAAAAATATTATTTTATTATTATTTTAATTTATTGACAAAATGCATAAACAAAATTAAAAGGAATTAAAACGTTGAATTTTAATGGGGTAATTTGAATTTTTCAGTCTTCACCATGGAAGAGACAGAGAAAAAAATCTGTAGACAAAGAAGCAAAACCCATAGGCTTAATAGCAATGGGTTCTGCCAATGGAACTATTATCCTATACGATGTGTTCTCCTCTTCAGTTAGCGATCAACTTGAAAATGGACACAGTTCGACAATTACAGCCTTAACATGGTCTCCCAAAGGAGATTTATTTACAGCAGCAGAAGATAAACAAATAGTAGAATGGAATTTGAAAGAGAAGTCAGTAAAATGTAAATGGAAAGTTGGAAAAGGAAGAATATCATCTCTTTTAGTCTTACCTGATGGCAAATCACTTTTATCAGGACAACGTACAATAAAATGGTGGGATTTAGAAACTAAGCAAGTCATAGGTACATTTACAGGCCATGCCAATGGAGTAAATGGATTAACATATGTACAAATTATTAAAGGATCAAGTTACCTATTTAGTAGTGGAATTGGAGATGACTATCTGAGTGTATGGTCATTAACTGATGTAAGATTATATTATTTAAAAATTATTATTTATAATTAATATTAATTTCTATTTTAATAGTAATTTCTTTTTTATATTTTTAGGTTGAAAAACATAAAGAAGCTGTAACAAAGTTAATGCTTGATGCTGAACCTTCTTCCTTCTCTGTAAAATACACAAAGGATTCTCAAATTATGGTTCTATCAACTACAAAATTAGGGAATGTACAACTTTTTAAATATCAGCCAAATGGTCCATCCTCAAAACCCATAAAACCAACATTAAGTATTTCGGTTGCAAATAATAATATTGAAAAAGAATCAGTACGACAAGTTCCAATTTTGATAGCAGAATTCATAGAAGATACAAAAATACTGTTAGCTTATGGAAAATTCTCAAAATTAATAATTGAAAAAGTTGTACCTGACTTTTCAGGCAAAGTACAATGCATTATGAAGTCAAGAAAATCGAAAGATAGAAACGAAGAATCCGTTAAAAAAATAAAACGGCTGAAAAGTGAAATAGATGACACTTTAGGTACTTTAAATTTATATTATTTTTATTAAAAATAAAAGTTATTTATAATTTAACATAATAAATAAGTAATTTATTATATTAACACATTTTTTTTTTTTAGATTTGGAAGAAAAATCAACACCACAAGTGAAAAAGAATAAAGTAAATTCCGCTTCACAAGTAACTCTTAAACATAAATTAGAACGTCTAACTTTAAATACAGAAACAATTAAATCCAACAAAACACCATTTAAGGATGAGGTCTTACAATCAATTTTAAAAGGTGTGTATAGCAAAGACAAGAATTTACTTAGAAATTCCCTACTTGATGGAACAGAAACCACCATACAAAACATTGTGATTAAACTTCCTGCAGAATCGATATCTCCTTTATTGGAAGAACTCGCAGGGATACTACAAGAAAACATTAAGCTGTAAGATTTTGTTTTATGCATTTCATATCTTTCCTTTTACATTTTTAAGATCTCTAGATTCTTAAAATTAGTTGAATACTTAGGTTGTTCAGTTATTAACATAATAATATTTGAAATTCACGCGTGAAAAACCATATATAAGGAAGTTTTTGTTGAAGCATCATACTTAAAATAAAACCTTAATTTGTTATTCAAATTATTTCTTTCAGGTCTAACGTAGCTATTACATGGTTACAGGCAATAATGACTGCACATGCTACGTATTTAGTTTCGCAGAAAAATACTCGAGAAATTTTATTACCTCTTTTACCTTTAATAAATAAAAAAAAAATGATGTTGATAAAAATTGTGGAATTAAAGTTAAAAGCCAACTTTATGATGACATCATTAGCAAAGCAAAAAGAAAAACAAGAAGATGCAAGTGAAGAATGTTTATTAAATATTCCAGGTCAAGGTAAAAAACTTCAACAAAAATTAACTATCTAATATTATTTATTCAAAACAATGAATTTATTACTTTTTTAATTACAGATTCATCGGATGAAGAATTGGAAGATGATCTAGCAAAATTAGGCAGTGACTCAGATGATAATTGGAAAGAAATGTCAGATGAAGAGTACATGGAGGAAGACTTGGACAATGGAAAAATGGATGATGATGCTTCACTGTGCGGTTCGGATTAATGTTTAAACTGTATATTGTAAATGATTTTTTTAAAAGGATTGCACGTTCTAGTGTACAAAGCTTTGTAAAATATCATTCTGACTTCCATATTTTTAAATACATCATATTATCACTGATTTTAATATAGCCGTAAATCTAAACTCGCTAAATCATTATTTTTTAATGATTTTTTATGTGATGCCACTGTGTATAAAGACTTTATACGATAGTTAGTAAAGTAAATAATAAAATGGAGAAAAATATATATTCAGGAAATACTATCATCTGCAGCTTTATATTATACTTGATACGCAATGATAGCGATTTGTTAAATTTTCTGTTTGTATATTTACACGTTTGTTATAAAAATAAATATGTAAAATATATTTATAATTCTTTTTAATTCAAAAAACGAAAACCTGTACTTTTTTAAAAATTAATATTGAAATTATATCTATTTAAATAAATAATTAGTGATTTAATAGAATTATTCTTTTTAGCTCTTGCGTTGTATTTTTCTATAAGCTAATTAATCATGGTATTAAGAAAATACGATTTGCTTGCAAATTCGCACTTATGCTTAAACTTTGCCGCGCTGCAACTGCGAAACTGATTATGTTTATCCGAATGCACTCTTACTTCATCATCTCTTTAATATTTGAAATTCGAAAATATCTTCGCGAGCGGAAAAATATGCCTGAACGACTGCATAGAGTTTAATCTATCTCAATTGTGTTAAAAAACATTAAAACTGGAATCTTCCAGTTGATCCCGTAAATACGATAATTAATTAAATTTGAAAAAGATTATAGCGTCATTAAAGATGTTATTGCCTCTTAAATACAACTTTTTACCGTGTGCAATCGTTAACCTCATGATTGTCGAAAAAAGAAGCTACACCTCTCTCTTTCTTTAGCTGATATGCATTACTCGAAGCGGTGATAACTGGACTGTTGATGCAAAATTAGGCAATCAAGAGTGGCGAAAAAAGTTCCGAGCTCACCTCTATCTTGTTTTTTCGCTAGGCTGTTTATACGCCCCTTCTCCCTTTATTTTGATTCTTGTCGTTGTACACAATATTCTTTTGCCAGACGGTGAAGATAATGATTGACCTTACATTTTGGCCGCTTGTATCCGGTTGAACAATCCAGCACCTTCCATAATGATCCATTGACTACAACTGCATCAAATGCAAAGATTACCCTATATCTAAAAAGATTTTCTAAGATCTTAAAAATAATGCAACTCTAAGCAGATCTACTGGCTTATGTTCAAAATTTTAAATATTTTTTACAATTATATTTTTTGTTTAGTTAGTAAGTTTTTTTAGCAAAAAAATGACAATCCTTGTGCGAATTTGAGAACTGTTATAAAGCACAATTAGAAATCAAATGAAATGAATTAAAATTTAGAACTATATCAGAGGCATATTAAATGAATTGAAATTCAGAAAGTGCGGGAACAATTATTAAACATTAATTACTTCAGTGACTTTTACATAAAGTAATTGTCAACACACAATTTAATTTAATTTTTTTCAAGTCGATTATTTGTTTTTAATTTATTTACTGCATTAACTAGCTTAAATTACTACTAAAGTTAAAATAAACTTTAAAAATTTTATTTTTATATATAATGCAATGTTCCATTTTTGCAATTTATCGATTTGTATAATTATGACCAGTAAACATCTGCTTTATCAATTCAAACTACCTCTCCTTAAAAGTTACACAACGACTTTTTAATCAATGCGATTACTCATACCTATTTAAATATTAAAAATAATTCAACAAATTGTAATTAACAATATGAATTTAAGTTGTAACCATAAGAAGACAAAATATGTGCTACAAATTTAATAAATTACTATAATAACTCTAGTAAAGAATATAAAAAAAAAAATTCTTTCATTACGTGAGGATTATTTTATCAATTTAAAATATTTTGTCTGAACTAGATTAGAATATTAATTTTTTAATAATTAATATCAGTCTTATTACGAAATATTAAGAATGTAAAAAGAAAGAGCTTTATAATACGAACAAGGTAGAAAAAGTCATTGAAACGTTGTTTAATACAAAATTTATTTTAATATTACTTTTTATAGAATCCAAATATAATTTATTACAATAGATGGAATATAATTTTTTTCAAAACATACCTTATATTGTTCTTCTACGTTTTGTTTTTAATCTTAAGAAACACTTTTTTATACCAATACGAGAAATATATTAAATTGAAAATGTTCTAAAATGTTTTTGAAAAAAAAGTAAAGGAGCATTTTAAAATTTAAATAGTCCCTTTAAATATCAGTGGCAGTAGCTTTAAAGTAGAATCATTTAAATCAACAAAATGACGCGTTAATGTTATAGTTGCGTGTAAAAACTTTTAAACGTTCTCCAGTTATTGCCCTATCCTAGTTTTTTTACCTACAATCCTCAAAATTGACAAGCTCACTGCCTTCAGAATGGAAAGAACCATCCGCAAATCAAGAATCACCAATTACACTGAGCTAATTCGAAGATCCTCGGCGCATCTTTCTTGCTGCTAAATCAGCGCGGGTCAGGGGTCGCGCGCCACCGCTAATCTCTGCGAATTTCGGTTATAAAAGCCGCGGCCCGCGGCGGTGTAGGCATCAATCTGCCCCCGTAAGGCAGACGCGTCAGTTACTTGGATTTTCGTCGAGCGAATCGTCGAAGATGATGCGCAACTGCATCGTCTTTGCCCTCCTGGCGGTGGCCTGCGCCGCGGCGAGTTACCCGCCGAAGTACTACGGCAAGACCGCCGACATGGACTACCTGCACAAGCAGAAGAAGATCTTCGACCTGCTGATGTACGTCGAGCAGAACGTCTTGACCGATGCCGAATACTTCGAGATTGGACGCAACTACGAAATTGCCAGCAACTTTGACTACTACACCAACAAGGTAAGCTCGAGCTTCTGGGAAATTCCTGTAATTTTAAAAATCGTCAGAATAATGAATTAAAGAGAAACATTTCCTCTTATTTTTTGCTTTATAATATTTTTTATTAACTTATTTTGTAGTTGAAATCAATGATTTAAACACTTACTTGCATCTTAAATGAATCTGAAAGAATACTTTTGTAACTCTTTCTTATAACTTAATGTAAAATTTATGTAAAAAATATGAACTTGCTAAAATGCAAACATTTTGTTTTTACAATTTTAGGAGGTAGTCAAGGAATTCCTGACCTATTACAAAGTCGGTATGCTGAGCAAGGATGCCACCTTCACGTACTACAAACAGGAGCATCGCGAAGAGATGATGCTGTTGTACCGTCTGTTCTACTTCGCCAAGGACTTCAGCACCTTCTACAAGACTGCCTGCTGGGCCCGTCTCCACATGAACTCCGGTATGTTCACCACGGCTTTCACCACTGCCGTCATCTACCGCGATGACACGAAATTCATCCGCCTCCCGGCCATCTACGAAATCTACCCCAACATGTTCTTCGACTCCAAGGTAAATATCTAAGAATTTCAAACCATTGTAGTAATAGTTCAGGAATGTTTTATTGATTTTCGATGGTTATTTTAGGTGATCCGCGATGCTTACCGCACAAAGATGACCCGTGGCTACAGCGGCTACCGCGGCTACGACATCGGTATGAAGCACAGCGACAACATGGAATCCGTAGAAACCTTCTACGTCTACTCCAACAACACCGGCATCTGCGTCAGCCCGACCTACGAGTACGAGTACAAACTCAACTACTTCATGGAGGATGTCGGCCTGAACGCCTACTACTACTACTTCCGTATGACCTATCCATTCTGGATGGACACCAAGGACTACGACGTGCCCAAGAACTTCCGCGGTGACTTCTACTACTTCTTCCACAAGCAGCTGATGGCCAGATACTACCTGGAGAGATTCTCCAACGGATTCGGCGAGATCGCTGACTTCACCTGGGACAAGATGCACCTGCCCGGATACTACTCCGACATCACCTACAGCAACGGTGTCTCCATGCCCAAACGCGACTGGTGGAACGCCGTTCCCTTCTACAAGTACCGTTACCTCGAGTACCTCAAGAAATTGGAAGTCCGCATCTTCGAAGCCATCGACTCCGGCTTCTTCTACGACGAGATGGGCAAACAGATCAACCTCTACACCCCCGAAGGTCTCAACTACCTGGGTAACCTCATCGAAGGTAACTGCGACTCCTACAACCTGAAATACTACGGTGCCTACGACGTGCTGGCTCGTGACATCCTCGGCCAGAACTTCGACTGCAAGTGTAAGGACTACTACGTCCCAAGCTCCCTCCAACTGTTCTCCACCAGCATGAGAGACCCTGCCTTCTACAGACTGTACGACAGAATCCTCTACTTCTTCCAGAGGTAAGCACTTGATTCTTGTTCCGAAATTATTCCTCGCCAGAAAAATCGTTTAATGTACGCACGCTTTCCGAAACAGATACAAGTCAATGCTGAAGCGTTACACCAAGGACGACCTCTACTTCCCAGGAGTGAAATTCGAGAACGTCGAGGTCGACAAGCTCGTGACCTACTTCGACTCCAAGGACTACTACATCAACAACGCCGTCGCTGTCGACAGCTACAAGGAGGGCAAATCCTTCAGCATCAAGGCCTGGCAATACATCCTCAACTACAAACCATTCACCTACAAGTTCAACATCAACAGCGACAAGGACACCAAGGCTGTCATGCGCATCTTCTTGGGACCTGCAGTGGAGGGCGAGAAATACGACGATTACTCTTACCTCCTGAACTACTACCAATACTTCTTCATGCTTGACGAATTCGAAGTCAACCGTAAGTTCCTTCCTCGCAATTGCCACTTAATTCCCGCGTGGACTTGATAAAACTAACAAGCTTCTTATTGTCTAGTGAAATCCGGAATGAACAACTTCGACCGTCTGAGCACCGACTCGTACTTCTTCAAATACAACTACATCAACGGCGACCAGTACTACAAGAAGGTCCTGAAGGCCATCCAGGGCAACGAGCCCTTCACCTACAGCGAGAAGATGTACGGCTTCCCCGGCAACCTGATGCTACCCAAGGGATCCGTCGACGGTATGAGGTTCAAGATGTTCTTCTACATCGGCCCGTACGAAGAGGCCAAGACCTACGAGATGCCCATCTTCGGCTACTTCAAGTACTACGGCAAGTCCTTCGGCTTCCCATTGGACAGACCCATGTACCCATGGTTCTTCAAGCTGGACAACCTGTACTTTAAGGACGTCTTCATCTACCATATGAAGGACTACGAGATGAAATACAACCGTCACTATTAAGGCCTGAGTAATGCGAGCGCCGGCGAGCTCGTCGTTTGAAGAGTGACGCCGTGCGTTTGAATTACATGAGAGCAAGAGAACTGACAAATCAATAGCTTACGATATTTTTTATAACTTAATGGTTAATTAAAATTAAAATTTCCTCCAAAATAAAAAAAATAATTTTATTTAAAAAAATTTACTTTCTACTTTATTGGAAACCCACTATGGAATAATTTACCTGCATCCTTTTCCTTTATACCAGCCAAAATTCTCGCTCGCTCACACTTGCTCGAGATCATAAAACTTGATTATATATATACATATACAATGAAGAATATAATAAAATACTAGAAGTGCTAAGTCACGATTTCGAGGACCGGAGAAACAACAAATTAATATTAGGTAGATTTTATTAAAAAATTAATCATGTATTCATTATTTTCTTACAATCAATATGTATGTATATGTAAGTTATATTATATAAAGAATATTTTTAATAAATATTACTCGTAATTGTAATTCTTTAATAAAAATTAACATACTCTTTTGGAATTCATAGAGGCGCACTCAGATTCTCGTGAATAGAAATTCTTGCAAATACAATTTTTATTTTCCAAAACATTTAAAATCATTTAATGATTTAAAACATAGAAATATTTATACTATTAAACAGTTTTAAACATTATTTAAATATAAATAAACATACACATGTATGTTTTTAATATTTAAAAAAATGTTCTTTAAAGAGGAAATATTTTTCTCAAAAACATTATTTTAGAAAGAATATTGCTAGGTTTTCAAATTTTATATTAAATTATAATTAAATATATTAAATTATATATATTAAAAAAGATCTTTTATAAATTTAATTTAATCTACGACTCTCATAAAGTTAATAGGACTTTTTATACTTTGTAATTTTGTAATTATCTATCAATAAATGACTATTGAAAATTCAATAATTACGATATTTATTATAACATAATTATTTTTAAAATTATTGTAAGACCTATTTTATTGTGTCCAAACAAAGAATCATTTTTAAATTTTTATAATATAATTTTCTAATGATTCAACGTAATCAATAATAGTGATTTATTTTATAAAAGTTCTTTAATTACATCCAAGCATAATTAGATCATTTTTATATTCAATTGTAAAAACTAGTTTTTCGAAAGTTTGTTCATTTTGTTCAAAATTTTTATAATTAATGTAAATAATTAGTATAAAACTAATTCACAATTCACTATTAATATCGATATCGATATAAGTAATTATTATTTTATTTATGTTACAAAATATTATAAAGTTAAAAATTTTATAAAGGCTACAAAGTTAATTTTAGAAAATCAGAAAAATCATTACATTTTTGAAGTTTAACAAGAACTGGACAGCAACATTTACCTTTGAATATTTTTGGACTCACAAAATTTTGCTTTCGTCGAACTTAAAATGAATCTTTTGTTCATGCGATTTTTGAGAATTTAATTATAAGTATATTTTTTTAAGAAAAAAGTAAATTTTTTAAACTTACTTACTTGTTTACTTTACTTGTTTACTTTTTACAACCTTTCCTGTTTATGCATTCTTGGATTAAATGATTTCGAATCATTATAATACTATAATTATTTAAAAAATAACTTTTTTAGTAAAACTAAATAATCAAGAATTTCGAAATGTAAAGATATTAAAAGAAATGATGCATAATTAATAAATAAAACTGTATGCGTTTGCAAGAATTAATCATTATCATTCTGCTATTCTTTCTTAATTAACACTAATTATGATAATTGCATTAGATAAGAGTTACAAAACTCAATGATTTAAACAAGTTTATCCTCTTAATGTTTTTTCAAGACAAAGATTGTTGAAACATATGCTAAAATAACACATTTTACATTAATTATTTATCTATTGGTAAATAAGTATAACGTCTGACTATAAATAGTACATTTCTACTGAAAGTAACTTTTCAATTATGAATTTCGCAAAAAAAGTAGCTCTTTTAAATTTGTGAACAACTACTTTACATAAGAAAATACAAATGAATATTTTTAATATATGATAATGTTAAAGATATAGTAAAATTAATTATTTTGAAGAATGAGACTTTACAAAGCTCTCAAAAACTACATATCAACTGTTATTTATATTTTGTCATTTTTAAATAGAAGTAATAGTAGTTTTCCTTGTTTTATGTTATTCGATGTAATATAAAAGAAAAAAATAGAAAAACTTAAGCAAAAAGGAAAAAAATAATGTTTCAAATTAATCCAGAATGTCGAAAAATGTCCTGCGACATAAATTAATGCCTATTGTTATTAAAGATCCTTACCATACTACTTAAAATTAGCTTTTCTGACATTTCTTAACAATTGCCGATAAAAATACTTGAATCGTAAGTCCAGTTTAGGCAAACAAACATTTTAAATAATACGAATCCCTTTGTAACAATAGCGACTAGAATCTAATATCTATTTCTGTACTTAATCGCAAACAAAACCTCGCAGACCGGACTCTCGCGCGAAAATGTCATTATAACGAAGCAATTAAGACTCGAAAATAAAGCCTTATCTGATAATCCACCTCATTACTGCAACTTCAGGTCAGAAGTCAGACGCCACGCGCTAATCTGCGAAATTCGGCGCATATAAAAGCTCGGGCCCTCGGCACCGGTGGCATATCAATCCGCCTCGTGGAAGACGGACATTCAGAGAGCGTGAAAGCAACGAGCTACAGAGGATGATGCGCAACTGCATCGTTTTCGCCCTGCTGGCGGTGGCCTGCGCCGCGGCCGGTTCCTCGCAGAAGTACTACGGCAAGACCGCCGACTTGGAGTACCTGCACAAGCAGAAGAAGATCTTCGACCTGCTGATGTACGTGGATCAGAACGTTTTCACCGACGCTGAGTACTTTGAAATTGGACGCAACTACGACATCGCCAGTAACATTGACTATTACAACAACAGAGTGAGTTGGAGTTCTTTTTTTTTTCTTTGAAAGATATTTTGTCGTTTGTATTTGTTATTCCAACTGCTAAATGCAATTATGAAAATTTATTTGGTTTTAGTATTTAATGCACGTAAACAATTATTTTGAAATGCAGATGTTTAATTTTATTACTAAAATATATTTATAAAGTAATTACGACTGCAAAGTAGACTGCATACCTTGAAATGAAAATAATTTGTTTTCCAAAACGATTTTATGCGTATTAGCAAAGGTTTTATTACCATACTGCAGTTTAATAATACATTTCAATCATATACCTCTAAATTCTATTTATTTTTCTAGGAAGTAGTCACAGACTTCTTGACCCAATACAAGATAGGCTACCTTAGCAAGGATGCCATCTTCACGTATTACAAACAAGAGCATCGCGAGGAGTTGCTGCTGTTGTACCGTCTGTTCTACTACGCCAAAGACTTCAGCACCTTCTACAAGACCGCCTGCTGGGCTCGTCTCCACATCAACTCTGGAATGTTCACCGCTGCCTTCTCCACTGCCGTATTCTACCGCCAGGACACCAAATACATCCGCCTTCCAGCCATCTACGAAATCTACCCCAATGTGTTCTTTGACTCTAGGGTATGACATTGAATTCGAATTTTTGTTTGAAAAGTTCGAAGGCCTCCCTTTTTAAACTGTTTGATTAAAATGCAGGTGATCCAAAATGCCTACCGCCTCAAGATGAACAAAGGATACCGATATGGCCAAGACCCTGCATATAAATTCAATGACAAAGAGGAATCCGTGGAAACCTATTACGCCTACAACAATTACACCGGCATCTGCGTCAACCCGACCTATGAGTATGAGTACAAACTCAACTACTTCACGGAGGACATTGGTCTGAACGCCTACTACTACTACTTCCGTATGGCTTTCCCATTCTGGCTGGACACCAAGGACTACGACCTGCCAAAGAACTTCCGTGGTGACTTCTACTACTTCTTCCACAAGCAGCTGATGGCCAGATACTACTTGGAGAGATTCTCCAACGGATACGGTGAAATCGAGGACTTCTCCTGGGACAAGATGAACCTGCCAGGATACTACTCCGACATCACCTACAGCAACGGTGTCTCCATGCCCAAACGTGACTGGTGGAACGCCGTTCCCTTCTACAAGTACCGTTACGTCGAGTACCTCAAGAAATTGGAAATCCGCATCTTCGAAGCCATCGACTCTGGCTTCTTCTACGACGAGTTCGGCAAACAGATCAACCTCTACACCCCCGAAGGTCTCAACTTCCTGGGTAACCTCATCGAAGGTAACTGCGACTCCTACAACCTGAAATACTACGGTGCCTACGACGTGCTGGCTCGTGACATCCTCGGCCAGAACTTCGACTGCAAGTGCAAGGACTACTACGTTCCAAGCTCCCTCCAACTGTTCTCCACCAGCTTGAGAGACCCTGCTTTCTACAGACTGTACGACAGAATCCTCTACTTCTTCCAGAGGTAAAACTAACTATAATTACAATCAATTACGTAAAGTTTCTTCTATTATAATTTTTCTAACTAATGCCGATGAAAATAGATACAAGTCACTGCTGAAGCGTTACACCAAGGAAGACCTCTACTTCCCAGGAGTGAAATTCGAAAGCGTTGAAATCGACAAACTTGTGACCTACTACGATCAAAAGGATTACTACATCAACAATGCCGTATCCGTCAGCAGCTTCAAGGAAGGCAAATCCTTCAACCTTAAGACTTGGCAATACATCCTCAACTACAAGCCATTCACCTACAAGTTCAACATCAACAGCGACAAAAACTCAAAGGCTGTCATGCGCATCTTCTTGGGACCCGCGATCGAAGGAGAAAAATACGACGATTACTCCTACCTCCTGAACTACTACCAATACTTCTTCATGCTCGACGAATTCGAATTTAACCGTAAGATTCCACTATTTTATACCAAGACTGACATTTTTTTTTAAACTTAAATATAACACATAAAAATTTTCTTACAGTCCAACCTGGAATGAACAACTTCGATCGCCGCAGCACCGACTCTTACTTCTTCAAATACAACTATGTCAACTGCGACCAATACTACAAGAAGATCGTCAAGGCCATCGAGGGCAACGAGCCCTTCACCTACAGCGAGAAGATTTACGGCTTCCCCGGCAACCTGATGCTCCCCAAGGGATCCGTCGACGGTATGAGGTTCAAGATGTTCTTCTACATCGGCCCGTACGAAGAGGCCAAGACCTACGAGATCCCCATCTTCGGCAACTTCAAGTACTACGGCAAGTCCTTCGGTTTCCCATTGGACAGACCCATGTACCCGTGGTTCTTCAAGCTGGACAACCTGTACTTCAAGGATGTCTACATCTACCACTTGAAGGATTACGAATCAAAATACAACGAAAAATACTACTCAAAATATTAAGGATACAGTAAAACGAGCGCTCGACATTTTTCCGACTTTCCATATTGGAAAACTTAAGGTGCTGGTCTTACAAGAGAGCAAGAGTACTGACATTAAATTATTTGACGGCCTGCTAGGAAGAATTTTCTCTTTTCCTGCTGTGCTTTGACTGAAATATTTATAGGTTTCTCTGTGTAAAACGTTTACAAATAAACATGCAATTATAAAACACAAATCAAATTGATATTTTATACTTTAGCAAACGTACCTAAACATTTCCACAAATCCTCATCAGATTTTTAAAAATCTAAATCAATAAATTGGCATGCAAAATTACATATTTATATGTTACTAAGAAAATCTTAAATTAAAAAAAATTCATTATTGAGTTCAATAAATTTTCAATTAATGATAAATTAACTTTTCAAGAAATCTTGTGAATTACAAATCTTTTTAAAAATTAGACTTTTTTAACATACAAATATTACTTTAATCTAGATAAATATGCAAATATATTTTTTCTACTTGCCATTTACAATGGTTCTAGTGTTGGATATATTACGTTTATATATTACGTTTATATATACATATAAAAGAGTAGATTTAAAGTACAAGAAAAGATCCTTTATCTTTAGAAAAAATATTGAAAAAATTTGCATTTTACAAAAATATGTTTGCGCACATCGTAGAAAGGCTTGAGTTTATTTGAGTTGTTCAATAAAAATCAAACTCAAAATCAGAATACAATGAAATAGTGTGAGAAATCTCGAGTATATATCCGGAGGACATACAGCGCAAGGAGTTTTCTAGGTATGATAATGGCTGGATAATATATAACAATGGCCACTTAATGGTCAAATAATAGCTGAATGTTGGTCGAATAATGGCTGAATAATGGTCGAGCATTGGCTGAATAATTGTAGAATATTTGCTGAATACTGGTCAAATAATGGCTGTATAATCAGGTGAGACACACCCCGAACTACTAGCAACCTCCTCGAGCGTCATGTGCCCCGGATACTTACTCGAGATTTCCCAGTCGATTTCGTTTCAACTCAAAGTCTGAAAATAGCGAGATCCAGTGAAAAATCCAGAACATGATTATCCGTAGAAAATGAAGCACGAGGAGGCTGCTAGGTGTGATAGTCGTTCGAGGTGTTATATCATTATTCGATCATTAATCAGTCAATATTTGACCAATATTCAGCCAATATTCGAACAATATTCAGCCGATATTTGATCATTATTCAAAAAATATTTGACGATTATTCAGCCATTATTTGAGTATTATGCGGCCATTGTTCAGCCATTGTTTAGTCATTATCAGAAGCCAAGCGTCATACCTAGTTACCTCCTTGCGCTTCACATTCTCCAGATACATACACGCAACATTTCCCACGCTATTTCATTGTGTTCTGATTTTGAGCTTGATTTTTATCCAAATAGCTCAAGGTGGTTAAGGGAGATCATGAGGCTACGGGGTCGGTTCCAAAAATGAATTCCAGCAATTTTCCCGAATTTAATTCGAAATCCTATTGCTACCCTCTTATTTGCCTTAACAGAAGGGCTGTTCGGTAAAAAGCAAATTTTTTGATCCAGCTAATATTTCCCTCTATAAACAGCGGGCAGAAAGTGAATTTTCATAGAAAAGTTTCTCGTATTCGTATACTACTAAAATTTTCTAAGGTCAGAATTGCATTTCTCCACTCGGAAAGTTTAAAATGACGGCTGTAAAGTGCGAGGGAAAAAGTCGAGGGGCAAAGTTTTTAATTTATGTATATATTCAATCGTGTCGGCAGCGAGCCTTCCGGTCCGTATTAAAGGGCTTTCATCCGCAATGTTGGAACAATTTATCAGACTTACAATTAGGGTGAATTATGACTAATTAGTTATCTCACCTCGTCATTATAGCAAGCGGCGCTCCGTCGTCCTCGTTATTCGTGACCGCTCCTGTCTATGAAACTTCTTGCCGGAGAGATGTATAAGACGGCCGAAGATCGGCGCCTTTATTCCTGCTTTTCGTCGAATTTTACTCGCGAAGGCATTAATTAGCTCGTGCCTGCACGCAAGAAGCTAACGTCCGTTACCGCGAAGCAAGCGAGAAAAAATTTGTTTACCTTGCATAATAGATTTTAATTCAATAATAATAATTTACTACGATATCATTGGATATCGTAGTAAACTATAATTTGAATCAAAGTAAAAAGTTAGGCGAGTTTGATGTATTCTAGATTACCAATGATGTCAATCACATAGTAAAAATATAGTTTAAATATATAAATATTTGAATAACAGCAACTGCAAAATATATCCAAAATATGTAAGTAAATAAGTAATCCTGCAACGAAATCACAGGTTAAAAAAGTAATGAAATCAAAGTAAAACACTCAAGTTTTTAATTCATAAATATTTTAATAACCAAATTACAACTTATAACCAAAATTACCTATTCCACACTCATGCATGTCAATCACATACTTTACTTAACTATTTTACA